>JAODAL010046588.1:0-30775 GCA_025379985.1 Phyllomedusa bahiana | reverse complement strand
CCGGGACGGGTTTTTCAATGTCCATTCAACTAAAATGGTGGTTGAAAGACTCTTTTTCCGGCACTGTTTAATCTGGGGGTCAGACAGGTTTAATGGTCATACTGCGGTCCAGGACAGTTCTAGTCAATGTCCAGTTCAACTAAAATGGTGGTTGAAAGACTCCTATTTCTGGCACTTTTTAATCTGTGGGTCAGACAGGTTTAATCGTCATTCTGCGGTACAGGACAGATATAGTTAGTGTCCAGTTCAACTAAAATGGTGGTTCAAAGACTCCTTTTCTCGGCACTTTTTAATCTGGGGGTCAGACAGGTTTAATGGTCATTCTGCGGTCCAGGACAGGTATAGTCAATGACCAGTTCAACTAAAATGGTGGTTGAAAGACTACTTTTTCCGGCACTTTTTAATCTGGGGTCATGCAGGTTTGGGGCTCATGCTGTGGCCCAGGACAGGGTTTAGTCAATGTCCAGGGGAAACTAAAATGGTGGTTGAAAGACTACTTTTTCCGGCACTTTTAAATGTGGGGGTCATGCAGGTTTGGGGCTCATGCTGCGTTCCAGGACAAGAATATTCAATGTCCATTTCAAGTAAAATGATGGTTCAAATAATACTGCCTTCTGGCACTTTTTAATTTGTGGGTGATGCATGTTTAAGGGTCATGCTGTGGTACAAGACAGAGATAGTGAATGGTGTGTGACTTTTTTTCTGTGGCTTTTATAGCCTAAGTGTTGTGCCTAAGATGTAGCAGGTATCCATTTGACTGTTGTGGCTGTTAAGTCCAGCTTCTCAAGCCCTGTTTGGGTGTAAGAATGAAGGAGTTGTTGCTCTCCCATAGACTTTAATGGTCATCGCTCATAATCGACTGCTCACTATCGATAAACCTTATCGATGGTGGCCGACTATCGACTATCGCCTGATGTCGATAGCCAACGTAATAGCTCAACACTAGTTGGCACCACGGCCCTGCGTCAACACATGCAGCATCACCATACGGTGGCCTGGGAGAAACGTGGCTCAGATGTGGTGGTCCATCCTGCCGCCGCAGCAGCAGCAGCGGACAGCGGCATGCATGCCATTGCAGCCAGTCAAGGCTCCACCACCTCTGCAGAAGGGAGCAGTTTCTCTTTGCCATCACCTCCCGGTCCAGATGCTCCTGCTCCTCGCTACTCATGGCGCCAGCAGTCGTTCAGTGAGACGATTGCAAAGAGACAACAGTATGCATCCAAGTTGGTACTGCAGTCCCTCCCTTTCCAAATGGTGGACTCTGCACCATTCAGAGAACTAATGGCTTGTGCCGAGCCGAGATGGAGAGTTCCAAGCCGTAATTTCTTTTCCAAAAAGGCAGTACCAGCACTTCATAAATATGTAGACAGAAGGTGGGCCAGTCCTTGAGCTTATCGGGTTGTTCCAAGGTGCACGGCAGTGCGGACGTCTGGAGCTGTAACTACGGTCAGGGCCAGTATATGTCCTTTATGGCCCATTGGGTGAATGTGCTTTCTTCCCGGGCACAACAACAACTTGGACAGGAGACGCCGCTTTCTCCTCCCCGTTGTCAAACTGCGTCTCCTGCGCCAATGTCCACCTCCTCCACTACCACCAACACCATCTCAGCCTCCACAAGTACTGCTCCATCATACCACATGTGTAGGGCACAGCGGTGTCACGCAGTTCTACACCTGGCTTACCTCGGCGAACGAAGTCACACAGGGGAGGAACTGCTCCGCGTCATGCAACAAGAAATCGATGTGTGGCTTTCTCTGCGCCAACTGCAAATCGGAACCATGGTGATGGACAATGGGAGGAACATGGTGTCCGCGCTGTACCGAGGAGGGATGGTCCATGCGCCCTGTATGGTGTATGTGTTCAATCTGGTTGTGAAAAGGTTCCTGAAGTTTTCCACCGATTTTCAGAAGATTCTGAAAATGGCCAGGAAACTGTGCATGCACTTCATCCATTCCTACAAAACCAGGAACACCCTCCTCGAGTTGCAGAGGCAGAACGGCCGACCCCAACAAACTCTGATATGCGATGTTTCCACCCGTTGGAATTCCAGCCTGCACATGCTGGACCGACTGTATGAACAGAGAGGGGCCATTAACGATTTTTTGATGATCCAGGCAGACAGGAGTACTCCCCTCTGTAACTTTGATGTCAGCCAGTGGCAGCTCATGCATGACACCTGCCGTTTGCAGAGGCCATTCGAGGAGGCGACGTTATTTGTCAGTCGCCAGGACTACGGGATGAATAACGTCATTCCACTGCTTCATGTCCTGGATCAGATGCTGAAAAATCTGTCTGGCCAGGGGACTGGAGACGTGGCGACTACATCTCGCGGCCACATGAGTCCGGGGGGGCTGACCTGGAGGAGGAGGAGGACATTGGAGCAGAAGCATTGTCTGGTGAAATGAGTGGATTTTCTACCCAGGTGACAAGAGAGGAGGAGCAGGAGCAGCTGGAGGAGCTAGATGGAGATGAAGAAGACGAGGCAGATGACCCGCAAGCACCGTTGCAGTATACAGTGGAGATGGAGGCAGGGAGCCCCTCGGAGTCACTTGTGCAGATGGCCCGCAGCATGCTGATTTGCCTGGCCAGTGACAGCCGAATAGTCAGCATCCGGCAGAGGGATGACTTCTGGCTCTCCACCCTATTGGACCCTCGCTACCAGTCCAAAATGGGAGCCTTTTTCCCAGCTGCTGAGAGGGAGGACAAACTCAAATACTATAGGGAAATCCTCCGTAGTCAGTTGGCCGCTGCCTATGTGCGGCATTGTCCCGCCTCTGACAGATATGACCAGGGGGTTCTTCAGCGCTCACGTACTACTTCCACGGCTGCTGGGGGAAAGTGGGGGGATAGGAGCAGTACCAGCTCCATCAGCAGCAACCTAAGTCTGGAGTCACTGATGAGCAGCTTACTTCACCCGCCTAGTGAGGAGGGCAGTTGCCAGCAGCAGCAGCAGGACCTGGAGCAGACCCTGAACCAACAGGTGGGGGCCTACTTGGACAGCACTCTGCCACCCCAGTCAGAAGATCCGCTGGACTACTGGGCAGCTAAACTGGATGTGTGGCTGCAACTTGCCGACTTTGCAGTGGAGACACTGTCCTGTCCGGCCAGTAGTGTGGCATCAGAGCTGGTGTTCAGTGCGGCAGTAGCCATAGTTACCCTAAGGAGACCCGCTTGTCCACGGGAAATGGGGAACGACTGACCTTTGTCAAGATGAATCAGGCGTGGATCGGCCAGGATTTCCACACACCAATGCCTTAGGCATCAGACTACATCAGCCATGACGCCTCAACCAAACTGTGAGAAATGAGTCTGGGTTCAAACTACCTGCCTCAGCCACTATTCTGATGCCGCCACCCACCTGATGCCACACATCTGCTGACAGTTTCTCCATCTGCCACCAACCATCTTTACCAGGGACTGGTATTGCCACCCACCTCCACACTCTGTCATTGTGCCACTGCCTGACCTCATAATGCTGCTGCTGTTGTTGCTGCTGCGGTCACCTCCACACTGTGTCATTGTGCCACTCTCTGACCTCATGCTGTTGCTCCTGCCACCGTCACCTCCACTCTCTGTCATTGTGCCACTCTGTGGCCTACTCCTGTTTTTGCCACCTCCAGAATGTCATTGTGCCACTGCCTGACCTCATGCTGCTACTGCCGTGTCCTCCATACTGTGTCATTGTGCCACTCTGTGGCCTACTCCTGTTTTTGCCACCTCCAGAATGTCATTGTGCCACTGTCTGACCTCATGCTGCTGCTGCCGTGACCTCCAAACTGTGTCATTGTGCCACTCTGTGGCCTACTCCAGTTTTTGCCACCTCCAGAATGTCATGTGCCACTCTCTGACCTCATGCTACTGTGGCTGCTGCTGTCACCTCCACACTCTGTCACTGATGTTGCCACCTAAGCTCTCAGCTTGTTTTTTTCCAGCTTTCGCTGCCATGACTTTATCAGGCTACATTCCCGCTTGAGTTTTTTGGTGAGTTTTGCCCTTTTACGTGCCCAGGGAATTTTATAGTGAAGCGATTCTAAGAGCGGCGGCAGTCATCTGCGTGTCATACTAAAACACAACATTGTATGAAGACCAAACCAAGCTCACTCTTCATATTTAAGCATGGCACACCGTTCTACAGCCCCCTGCAGGCTCTGTGCAGCCTGGAAATAGCTGTTTTTTAACGCGATTCGTTCCGAAGTGATTCGGGCCGAAACAAATTTTGTCAGAAAGTACGGCTAAGTAACCGAATCGTATTTTTGAGAAATTCGCCCATCTCTAATTATGAGTCCATACTTTATTTCAGCATCTTTCAGAACAGGTACATCCTGAAGGTAGTTTCCTTGCATATAAGCTATGCATTCCAAGCGTATAGTATCTGAATTAATCTGGCCAAGGGATAATAGGGGTAGAGAATGGTTTATGCAAACAGTATATAGACAGTTTCTAGATATAATCACTGGACATAAACTTTATTAACAGATTTTAATGTTTTAAATTATTTCCTACACCTGACAACTACCTGTCAATCTTATATCTAAAAAAGATATGCTTTTCTGCTCAGTCACATGAGTGAATTTCAGTTCAACTAAAATGGTGGTTCAAAGACTCCTTTTCCGGCACTTTTTAATCGGGGGGTCATGCAGGTTTGGGGCTCATGCGCGTTCCAGGACAGGGATATTCAATGGCCAGGTCAAGAAAAATGATGGTTCAAAACATACTGCATTCTGGCACTTTTTAATTTGTGGGTCATGGAGGTCTAAGAGTCATGCTGTGGTACAAGACAGGGATAGTGAATGGTCTGTGACTTTTTTTCTGTGACTTTTATAACCTAATTGTGTTGCCTAAGATGTAGCACGTATCCATTTGACTGTTGTGGATGTTAATTCCAGATTCTCCTGCCCTGTTTGGGTGTAAGAATGAAGCTGTTGTTCCTCTCCCATAGACTTTAATGGTCATCGGCGATAATCTATTATCGACTATCGGATATCGGCATGATAATTGACGATATCGACTATCGACCCGATAACGATAGTTGACACAATCGCTCATCACTAGTCATACATCCTCATTAGGAATCATACTTTCCTACATTTGTTTTTGTTTATTTTGCTTTATTTTTTCCATTGATGATACTAAGCGGTGGAAGCATGTCTGAACTATTTTTTAATCTTTTTTTATTCATCTTGGAAATAACGTGTTTAGGGTGATTATAGGTATTATTAGGGCAAATTAGTGGGGTTACCCTTTTCGGAGCGTGTTCCCTGCAGAGGGCTTTTTTAGGGATAGTAACCACTCTCTCTTTAGCATTCTATTCCATTTTGCCTTCTGCTGTGTATTTTTCTGCCAATGAAGTCGGACCCTCAAAGCATACGATATAGTGCAGACATTAACCCTTTGAAACCCGTCTATCCCTTCTTCGGTACGGTTGGGTGATCATGCAAATGACCTCTCTTATATTGGATTCTGGGGTTTTAGACTGGAATATATTCAATTTTAAGTACCTATAATTTACACAAACTTCCAATACCTGATAGAAGTGACAGGTCATTTATCCCACAACAGATGTGAATACAAAGTGATAGAAGAGCTTTGCTTGGAGTCCTCAGAAACCCAACTGTGATTTGACAAGTCAGAAGTTTGTAATTACATCTATTCAAGATAAAATAATGTAACTGATGAGTGAAGAGCCAGCTACAAAGTATACAAAGTATAGAAAGGATGTGGACAATGATTGACTTGAATCATTCTCTACCTCGCAATTATCTAACCCTTTCAGCACCAGGCCTGAAAAGGCTGTAATGACCAATTAGATGTTTAGTCGTAACCTTTTTTTTTATTTTATCAATGAAGTAGTTATATGAGGACTTGTTTTAAGTTGTATTTTTGGGGAGGCATAGTTTAAGTTGACATATAAACTACTGTAAAAATAAAAAAAAAATTGTGTGTGTAATACATGCAGATTTTTTTTTTTTAATTTATTTTTTCACACTTTTTTATGTTTTTTACTTTTATTTTTAAATCCCACTAAGGGATAACTATTTGTACACTTTTTTTACACTCAGTAACATATTAGCATACTCCTGTATACTCCTGTATGCTAATACATTACACTATGGGCGACATGCCTGAAAAGTGGCGATGGCACGGCAGTTTTGAGGCACATTCAATCAGTGTAAAGTGCACCTGTATGAACGAAACTTCTAAAAAATCTGGTGTCTGGTATACCTTGCATAGTAGGATTAATGCACCTATCCAGGCGCATTACAAAATCTAGGCGCATGTCATATTCTTGCATATAATGCACCTAGTTTTGGTGTTTTACAATGCAAAATACACCAAAAAAATGGAGCAATCGTATTGGGACATGTCGCTCTATTTGTCAGTGTGACACAGGCTGTCAGCAATATGTAGTTTGGACAGCACAGAAAGTCCTCTTTATGGCATCACATCAAAACACCTCTTAATGCATCAGATCGCCATATGGAGACAGCCTCACCTCCACTTCCAAAACTCCAAAACAGATCCAATAGGCGTCAGCATAGGTGTTGTTTATTTAAAAAGAATCCCAGTACAACAATTAACAGGAACGATTTGACTCAACACACTGAATCTTTTTCAAGCTAAGTTCACAGTGCAATCACATTCTCTTTTTATTACAAAAGGGTGGTATCTTGCTATAACTTTACACCAATTCCCAGCAAGTGTATAATCCCAATTATGCAGCATATGTGAGACACACATTATTATCCAATAATAAACCTTACACATTGACAAACATATCAACTAATCACTAAAAAATAACTTCAGATGATCAAGTCGAGCGACAGGCTGCTGTCAGGGTAACACACACTGTGCACTGACAGCAGGCTTACTATGCAAACAGCCCTAGGGCTACTCTAGGTCTTTAGGGCTGATGGAATAGACATTCCCCAGGCTCTGGAAATCCAAGTTAACCGATGGAGCAAGGAAATCTCCTTTCATTATGCTTCAATCATGGACCGCAGCAACCAAAGAGTTAAATGATGGGGATCGGAGGCTTCCTCCGGTCCCTGCCATTCACAGAGACTGCTCTGGGAACAGAACTATTAAATATAGCTCTGTTCCTCGCACAGTTGTAGCGCTGGGCGCCACAAACCCCTTATAGGCAGCAAAGTCTTTTGACGCTGCTGCAAATCGAGAACACGCACCTCCCGCCTTCAAAATATAGTGGGTGGTCGTTAAAGGGTTAAGTAAAGAATCTGCAATTTTTCACATTCAGTTCTGTCCATTGCCCAAGTCCCCACATATGTAAAACTGGAAAATAATCGTGTTCATTTTCGGAAATAAATTAAACAGTTACCCTAGCAACCAACTGTAATTAAGAATAAGCGCCAGCTGGCCTAAAAGAGCATAAAAGTGGGAATTACTCTCCTAGGATTCCTCCTTTTCCCAGATTTCCCTACTTTTATCATTTTTATGGTTCCTTTACCAGAGGGAGAAAGTGAATACAAAGGCTTGTTATATAACGACATTCAGTCATTAGCACGGCAAACGTTCAGACACGCGTAGCCTGGATCCAAGATTTCCCTGGATGCTGAGTGTTATTTATAAAAGAAACAGAATCTGCAGAACGGTTCAGTTCTGTATCTTTAGCTGCCACAGGGGCCTGGAGCTCTGAGAACTGCAATGAGTTTCAAGCCCTATAGAAGATAAGAGGAGGGATTAACCTTAGTGCGATCTCTAGCCTCAACTTTTGAAATGTGACAAAGCAATCAGTAATCAGATAAATGTGCATAACGTTACCCGTCTCACCTTCAAGCTGGAGTGGTTGTAGCAGTACATTTTTCAATGAAATGTGAAGGATGTTGTAGTCCATTATGTACCGGCGAGTGGTGATAGTGCAGAGCTGAGGAGCAGCCTGTTCATGATTGACCTTGCACAAGGTACTGTGTGCCCTCATTAACATACATTCTTAAAGGGATTGTCCACCTTAAAATGTGTTAAAATGTATGTATGTATTATGTATATCAGAGGAAAACAGAGAATGTCCTAACATACATTTATTAAAAATTCTGCTCCTGTACCTATTTTATATCAATGCAGTAGACCCATAACATAGTTATGGCTGCTATGGAGTAATTGTAGAGAATAAACAGTCA
Organism: Phyllomedusa bahiana; assembly: GCA_025379985.1. Lineage (NCBI taxonomy): Eukaryota > Metazoa > Chordata > Amphibia > Anura > Hylidae > Phyllomedusa > Phyllomedusa bahiana. Next base: position 22,640 of record JAODAL010046588.1, on the reverse strand, counting down.
TGTGACCTCCTGGCAGTCACAGGACATCTGTGTGGTAGATGAATAGGAATAATGGTGGAACAATTAATCTTGTTATTGCAGCAATTTCTTTACTATGTGTCATTACTTGTATGACTGCTGTTTCTACAAGAAACGTGAGGCTGTTAATAAAGTTAATTGAAAAAAAATAGAAAGATGAAACAAGAGAAAACTATGGGAACAGCTTCTCCACAGATATTGAAAGATATAAGACGCTGCTGGTGGTAGTAATACTGGAGAAGTTCTGCTCCTCTATACCCTACTGTTACCTGGATACCAGGGGTCACATGACCTGTGTGGTGGTCACATGATAAGACGCTGCTGGTGGTAGTAATACTGGAGAAGTTCTGCTCATACACTAGTGTTACCTGGATACCAGTGTCCCATGACCTGTGTGGTGGTCACATGATAAGACGCTGCTGGAGGTAGTAATAGTGGTGAAGTTCTGCTCCTCCATATTCTACTGTTATCTGGATCCCAGGGTCAAATGACCTGTGTGGTGGTCATATGATAAGACACTGCTGTAGGTAACAATACTGGAGATGTTCTTCCCATCCATACACTACTGTTACCTTGATACCAGGGGTCACATGACTTGTGTGGTGGTCACATGATAATGCGCTGCTGGAGGTGTATTACTGGAGAAGTTGTGCTATATACCACTATTACCTGGATACCTGTGTCACATAACCTGTGTGGGGGTCATATGATAACATGCAGGAGGGAGTAATACTGGAGAGGTTCTGCTTATAAATACACTACTGCTACTTGCATACCAAGGTCACATGACCTGTGTGGTGGTCACATGATAAGACACTGCTGGATTATTATCAACTCTCTCAGAAGACATCAATAAGTTTCATCAATCCTCTCTCTCCTGGATTGCGAGAATCAATCTAGTAAAGATGATGCTTCTCCCTAAGTACCTCTACATAGCAAGATCTCTCCCATTCCTAATTCCTTCTTCAATACTGAAGAAACTCCAATCACTTCTCCTGCGTTTTATATGGAATTCCAGGAAGCCCAGGTTTAAGACACAATATCTGTATATACAGAAACAGTTTGGAGGCCTAGCGGTTCCAAATTTGCTGCTGTATAATGTCGCCTCCATACTAGAACCTGTGTCACAGCTATGGACATCCTCTCCCCTCCACCACTGGTCGCACATTGAAAATTATGTGATGCTCCCAGGCTCGATAAAAGATCACCTACTAGCACTGTTACAAGGTTTTCCATTACTACCTGATAGGCATTACAGTCTTCTTAGCACTCAACATCTGATCTCTGTCTGGAATAAATACATTGTGGTTCCGAAGGTAATTACAGTAAAGAAACTTAATTGCCCTCTATCTATGCTCTATGGAGCAGATCTTAACATTCTGCTACACCAGTGGATTGCTAAGGGGCTATAGTTAATAGGAGACCTTTTCCTGGATGGGGTCTTTAGATCATTCCAAGACCTGGTAAACACATATATGATTCCCAAATCGCAATTCTTTATGTACTACAGGTTACAACATGCAATAAATGCTATCCCCCAATATACCACCTCCCAGAATAACTCCCCATTCTATCATTTCCTTCTAAGCCCAGAACGACATATTAATGGCCTATCGGCTGCATACTCTACATTGTCTCAATGTCATCTGGACATCAAACAGGAATATATGATTAAATGGGAAGCAGAGTTGTCCAAATCATTCTCGGTGGAGGACTGGTGGCTAGCATCTGCTTCAACTTCAAAACATTCTCAATGTATTAATCATGTAGAACTTACTCGGAAATTACATCTCCATTGGTACCTAACCCCTGCTCGCACAGCACACATGTTCCCCGGCTCATCCAAAATGTGCTGGAGAGAATGTGGCTCTCTCGGCTCCCTACTACATATGTGGTGGTCCTGTCCTATAATCCAGGCCCTTTGGAGCAAGACGGAACAACTTATTCAAAACCTATACTATTCTAACTTCACTCTTACAAAAGAACTAGCTCTACTTGATATTTCCATGGACGACATACCCTATACCCATCAGACGGCGATTCAACACATACTCATAGCGGCCCGCCTTACCATAGCGCATCACTGGAAAGCGACTTCCTTATTAAGCTTTACTGAAGTTATTAAAAGAGTTAATTCACAATTCCACAGTGAAATTTGCTTAACCACCCCTCTACATCTAGTTACTAAGAGAAGTTTCAGATGGAAGATCTGGTCGGACTCAACATTTGCAATATAGTCTCCCAACCCACTCATTGCAAGTATTCTTCTGCCTTTAGGTTTCCTAACAGGGAACCCTTCTTAGCTCTGTTGTTCATGGATGGCTAAAAGTTCTATGTCACTCTACTACCGCTTGTCGTTACTTCATATCTTAAATTAGGTATTCTGATTGTACATGGCATACTTTTATGTTAATTTATTTTCTTTTTTTACATGTTGACTCTAAGGTTAAAGTCTGTGTTTTACTGTCTGTTATTGAAAAATTTTAAATAAAAATTTCAATGATTTAAAAAAAAAAAAAAAAGACACTGCTGGAGGTAGTAATACTGGAGAAGTTCTGCTCCTCCATATTCTACTGTTATCTGGATACCAGGGTAACATGACCTGTGTGGTGGTCACATGATAAGACACTGCTGGAGGTAGTAATACTGGAGAAGTTCTGCTCCTCCATACATTACTGTTACCTGGATACCAGGGTCACATTACCTGTGTGGTTGTCACATAATAAGATGTTGTTGGAGGTGGTAATACTCGAGAAGTTCTGCTCCTCCATACACTACTGTTACCTGGATACCAGGGTCACATGACTTGTGTGGTGGTCACATAATAAGACACTGCTAGAGGTAGAAATATTGAAGAAGCTTTGCTCCTCAATAACCTCCTGTTACCTTGATACCATGAGTTACATGATGTGTTGTGGCAACATAACAGTTTTGTCCATACAGTTGGTCTATGGGAGCCATTACTATTGACAGAAATGTACCCTTTTTTCTAGATAGAGGTCTACAGCATTGGTACAAAAAGGGATTAGAATTTTTAATACCTGTATCATAAAAAACTGTGTTATTTCCCATTATATACATAATAAATAAAAATATTATTAACAGATTATAAAATGGACAAGACGTTTACTATTATAAAACAGTAAGAAAGTAAATAAAACCATAAGAAGGACACGGCTGAGCTACAATGGGAGCAGACGAGGACAAGAAAGTTGGTTAAGGGAAAAGTAAGTTTGCAATGTAACGAGCGTAGGTAGTGCATCCGCTGGGTCACCGCAAGTGGTGGTAGAAGCCACACCAGGGAGCGGAGTTTAAGTGGGTCCCGGTTTTCACCAGAGCCCGCCGCAAAGCGGGATGGACTTGCTGCAGCGGGATTCCACCAGGTCGCTACCCCTGATGCGACTTGCTTGCAGTGGCAGCCGAGGTGCAACGAAATACCGATCGACAGGCAAACTCGTAGTCGGGGATGGGCCAAGAGGTCAGGGCAGGCAGCAAAGGTTCGTGGTCAAGAAATGTAAGCCGAAGGGACTGGTACACGGATCGGGCAACCGGAACGTAAAGCAGGCTTCCTCGCATAGGATAAGGGCACTATGGATTCGGCGGAGTCCAGTAAGAGGTGGAGCCCTTATATAGAGTCAGCGGCCGGCAACCCCAATTACCCATGCGCTGTCCCTTTTTCATCAGGGCCACAATAGGAGCACCAGCGTCTAAAAATGTGGGATAAACTGGCAATAGTAGTTTGCAAAGCGCAAGAACCGCTTTATAGCCCGAAGGCCGATCGGCCGACGACTGCGGAAAGCTTGGCCGGGTCCAAATGAAGTCCCTTGGCAGAGACGATATACCCTAGGAAGGGCAGACTGGATTGGTGAAACTGGCACTTCTCTAACTTGGCGTACAGGCGATTCTCACAAAGACGTCTAAGGACCTGGCACACATGGAGACGATGGGACTTAAGATCAGAGGAGAAGACCAGAATGTCGTCCAGGTACACGACCACGCAGGAATACAAGAGGTACCTGAAGATCTCATTGCAGAGGCTGAAAGGCATGACTAATTACTCGAAATGCATATCCCGAGTGTTAAATGCCGTCTTCCATTCGTCGCCTTCCCGAATTCGGATGAGGTTATAGGCCCCTCGCAAATCCAGCTTGGAGAAAACCTTGGCACCGCGGAGCCGATCGAAAAGTTCCGTAATCAGAGGCAGCGGGTAGCGGTTCTTCACCGTGATTTTATTTTGGCCACAGTAGTCGATGCACGGAAGTAAAGAGCCATCTTTTTTCTCGACGAAAAAGAATCCGGCACCGGCTGGAGACGTGGACTAACGGATAAAGCCCCACTTGAGGTACTACATTATATAGGCCGCATGTCTTCGGTTTAAGGAACAGACACCAAATAAATTCTGCCACGTGGAGGGCTTGTTCAGTCACCACGACGATGGGGCAATCGTAGGGACTATGCGCTGGCAAGGTCTCCGCCTCCTTTTCCGAAAATATGTCCACAAAGTCTTGGTACTGCGGAGGCAGACCCGGCAGGGGTGTAGGAGGTGTCGATGGAGAAGCAGGGAGCACCGGGCGGGGTGCCACAATAAAACGGGACTGGCAGTCTTGTCCTCAACGCGTTAATTCTCCCGTTTCCCAACTCAGCATAGGGGCATGGCGCTGCAACCACGGGAGCCCCAAGAGGATTGCTGAGGAGGTGGGGCAGCACGTAGAATACAATCTTCTCTCTGTGGAGCACCCCCACCTGCATAGACACTGGCACAGTACAGTATCGCAGAATCTCACCATTCAGAGAAGAGATGGCTAAAGGCTTGATGAGATGGACCATGGGAAGGTGAAGCTTCGACACCAGAGCAGTGTCCATGAAATTTCCAGCAGAACCGGAGTCAAGGAAGGCTGGAACTTGTACTTGGGCTCCAGAACATGATACGACCAAAACCGGCATGGTTAGTCGGGGAGAGGAACTATCCACACAGAGGGACGCCTCTCCCACATGACCTAGGTGCGTGCATTTCCTGGACGAGGGCGCAGGGTACAGTCCCGTAGGAAATACTCCGGACTGGCGCAATACAGGCACCACCTTTACGCACGACGTCGAGACCGCTCCTGTTCAGAAATCTGGACGTGGTCAATTTGCATGGGCTCTTCCTCCGAGTGCTGCGGAAGTGGCAAAGGAGGTCTCTGGAACACCGGAGCCAGGCGAGGGAACCGGCGAGGCCGAACCGAGTCTCGTTCCTGATGGAGCTCCTCCTGTCTCTCGGAGACGGACACGTTGATACGGGTGGCCAAATGGATAAACTCACTTAAGGACGTCGGGAGGTCTCTTGCCGCCAGTGCATCCTTAACCCAGCCAGAGAGGCCCTTCTTGAAAGTAGCGCATAGTGCCGCCTCATTCAAAGATAACTCTGAGGCCAGCGTGTGGAATCAAACAGCGTACTCTCCTACTGGAGAATACCTTTGGCGCAGGTTCAACAGTGCAGTTTCTGCGGACGATGCACGTGCTGGTTCTTCAAATACAGCTCTGAATTCTTTAAGGAAGGTCTGCAGATCCGCAGTCACTGGATCGCCCCTGTCCCAGAGGGAGTGGCCCAGGCCAGGGCCTTTCCAGAAAGCAGACTGACCACGAAGGCTACCCTAGACCGTTCGGAAGGGAACTGGTCGGCCTTCAGTTTCACGTGCATAGAGTACTGTGTAACGAAACCCCTGCAGAGCTTCGTTTCGGCGTCAAACTTAGTAGGAAGCAGCAGCCGGAGTTTGGATCACAGGGAGGCAGACGGAGCGGCTGGAGTAGGAGGACCACAGGAGGAGACGAGGGCTGCTGCTGAGCGGTAATCAGTTGCTGTATCATGGCAGTCAATTGGTCTAACTGCTGCGCCTGTTGTGCCAGCTGCTGAGACTGTTGAACCACAATAGTCATAAGGTCCTCCATACTGGGTATCGGCAACTTGGTGGGATCCATGGCTGAATCCAACTGTAACGAACCTAGGTAGTGGATCCACTGGGTCACCGCAAGTGGTGGTAGAAGCCACACCAGGGAGCAGAGTCTAAGTGGGTCCCGGTTTTCACCAGAGCCCGCCGCAAAGCGGGATGGACTTGGTGCAGCGGGATTCCACCAGGTCGCTACCCCTGATGCGACTTGCTTGCGGTGGCAGCCAAGGTGCAATGCAGTACCGAATCGACAGGCAAACTCATAGTCAGGGACGGGCCAAGAGGTCAGGATAGGCAGCAAAGGTTCGTGGTCAAGAAATGTAAGCCGGAGGGACTGGTACATGGATTGGGCAACCGGAATGTAAAGCAGGCTTCCTCGCATAGGATAAAGGCACTATGGATTCGGCGGAGTCCAGTAAGAGGTGGAGCCCTTATATAGAGTCAGCGGCCGGCAACCCCAATTACCCGTGTGCTGTCCCTTTAAATCTGAGAGAGCAGGTGCACGCGCGCTCTAGGGAGTGGGGATGCACGGACCGGCCGGAAGTCAGGAGAGAAGCAGCAGGAGCATGGTCAGGTAAGTCCGTGCGCCCGTAACCCGGACCCCGGACTGGGGCGCCACTCGTAACATGCAGCACCAAAACAGGCTATCAAACTTGGATTCAAAAACATAACTATAGCCATAACATCCATAACAACCATAACAACTGCTATGGGGCTTGAGGGGACCCACTCAAGTACAAGAACATTGCTCCTTTTTGTAGGGAATCTAGCAAATCCCTAATACATATCAATATTATTTATGCATTTTCAGGTAGCTGTTTTAGTTTATTGTCATTAGGTGGTGGATCTCCATCTAATTTTGCTATGTATTCTATGAATTATAGTTATTCACCTGCTTGGGGTCATTCAAGTGTAAGGACATTGCAGTGATCTCTTGCATGATCTTTTTACACCTGTGCATGTAACGATAAAGGTTAGAGGGCATCCTCTTCATCTAGAAGAAGAAAGCTTTTACCATCATCACAGACAAGGATTCTTTACTGTAAGAGTGATGACACTATAGAGCTTGGGACTACAAAAGTTTGTTATGGTGGATTCATTGACTAAGTTCAAGAAGGGTTTTAAAGTTTTTCTTTAAAATATGTTACAGGTTATGGGGACTATGTACTGATGATATGATATTGGTTTCTCTGATTATTCCGATATTGGAATCAGGAAGGAATTTATTATTTTGAATAGGTTATTAACATCCCTCCTCATATTTATTTTTATTTTTGTTTATTCCTCTGGATCAACGCTGTAGGATTATAAATTGGACGTTTTGGACCTGTGTCGTTTTCCAACCTTATCTACTTTGTTACCTTTATTATTCTGATAGTTTCATTTCATCATGAAATGCTTTTATCATACTGTATATCCAATATTGTAGATCAAGACTAGGGTGTAGCAGCAAGATCTTAGCAAACAATTCATAATTCGTGGATGGTACATGACTTCTGCCATTTTTTCCTCTCCTTTATATCAGATCTATAGTGAGGCAGTTGTTAGGTACACAGCTTTCAGGGTATGTCAGCTGAACATATAACACATAACTTTGAACTTGTTAGAGAAAATTGGATAATTGCTAGCTTTTATTTGAAGCTTGCTGTGTTAGGTAACCTGGTGTGGACTATAGTGCTTGTTGTGGGTGAATGTTCTATCTTGAGAGTTTGTCTATTTATCTGCTAAATGTTTGCATTTACATATAGAGCTCTAGATTGCTTCTTGTTTATCCTAGCCATGCGTTGTGAGAGTTTGTCGTAGTCCTTGATAATCTCAGTTTTTGTGTTTGTATACTGTAGTTTTCTGCTGTGCTCTACGTTCTAGAGACAGCTTTCTCTGTAAAGGTGAGTTTAGCTTAGAGAAATCTGCAGAGTTAGTTTTAGGGAAAGAGTAGAGCCTTGGTGTCAGGGTCAGATGTCAAGGACAGGTTTAGGAGAAAATTAGGAAATGTTAGCTTAGGGTAAGTTGTCATTTATTATTGTCTTTCCATCAGATTGAAAATCAACCATGTTCCTGGAATCATCTGTCCGTCCACTTATCCATCTAATGGTGAGTCCATCAAGTGTTTTTTAGTTGATTCATGCTTTGTCTGAATAATGCATGCTGCTGCTGGTTGATGGCCCTTTTAACCCCTTACCGACATTGAATGTACGGATATGTCCTGCTGATGATAAGCGACTTTGTAGCTGGATTGCAGCATGATCCCACTACACAACCGCAGGTGGTCTGTGGCTAATTGCAGCTAACACCTGGTGGTTACAGATGGCTGCAGCGTCTAAATCAATAAGTAATGGTGCCGCACACCGTTCTTCCCTCCAATCGGGACATCAGCGGTGAAATCGCTGTGTTCCGATAACTGAACATGGCAGCTTGAAACCTTTTTGAAGGCTTCCAACACTGCCATATTTTCAATTTCCCCCCTTCCGGTCTCAGGCAGGAAGTGGGGAAAGCGCAATCTTTGTACACCATAATGCATTTCTATACAATGCATTAAGCTGTATAAATGATCGCGCCCCCTAGTGGTGAAGCATCTCACAGGGACTCAAAGTTAAAGTAAAAATTTTTAAAGTGGAAAAAAAGTATTAAAAGTTCAAATCATCCCCCTTTTGCCATTTTACAAATACAAAAAATAAAATAATAAAAAAGTTAAACATACTTGGTATCACCACATCTGAAAAAGTCCGATCTATAAAAATATAACATCATTTAAAGCGTCCGTTGAACACCATATGAGAAAAAAATTCCAAACGGCAAAAATGTGTTTTTTTTGGTCATTTCACATACCATAAAAATTGGGATAAAATTTATCAAAAAAGTTGCATGCATTCCAAACTACTAGCAATAAAAAGTACACTTCAGTCCACAAAAAATGCCCCTCACTCACATCTGTAGGTGTTAGTACAAAAAAGTTATTGTTCACAGAAAATGGCGCCCGGCGCAAATTTAAAAAATATAAAATATTTGGATTTTTTTATGGTACCAAAACATAACTGAAACCCTACATTTTTAGCATTGGCGGATCCGTATCAACCTGTAGAATACAGATAACACATCATTTTTACTGAAGACTGAACGTCGTAAAAACTAAACTCAAACATGGCGCAAGTACTTTTTTTCACATTTTGCCCCACTTTTTTTGCCCCAATTTTTGCCTCAATTTTTTTGCTAATTCCCAGTATATTCTATTGTAATATGAATAACACCATTGGAAAGTTCATCTTGTCTTGCAAAATAAAAGCCCCATATGTCTATGTAGGTGGAAAAAAAAAGTTATGGCTTTCAGAAGGCAAGGAAGAAAACAATTTAGAGCCATATTCTTATGACTGTTCTTCATAAAGTATATACAAAAGTGATTTTTTAAGATTTGTCACAGTTTGCTGTTGTAGTTGGGGAGTCAGGTGGAAGTTGCAGGAAAGTTATAGTGGACCTATTTTAACTAATAGAAGCTGGTGGTGCACAGACTGAGCTTTGGAGGCCAGTCTGAATGATGGGGGCATGGTCTTTCAGGGGCAGCTTGGCTGTGCAGTGAGGATCTTTGGTAGGGTCATTGGTGCCCTGGAAGTGGACTGGCATTGCTAGAATGTCAGGCCAGAACATACCGCCTCTTGATTACTGTCTCACCAGTTGCTGTATGACAGCAGCTTGGGGACCTCATGTATCTGTGAATCCAAATAAAGACTTGCATCTGACTCCTTACTGTGATTGTGGTAATCATGAGGTTTTAAAAAAAAGCTTTGGCCATTAAACACCAAAATGATGTGTTGTGTATTTAATCAGACGTGTATATCTATGGTAGTCTGGGTAATCTGTAGTAATTGGGGATCTAGCTTATATCCAGGATCATGACGTTCAAATGGACAAAAAGTACTTAAAAGTGGTCAGGCACATGTCCTATATAGATAAAGGGTGGACACTTCCATTGTGCTCTTTAACCATCCATAGTGACCACAGTAAGTCCATTGTCAATTAAACAGGGTCCCTTAATGAAGGACTCCAAATGTATGGCTTCTTTACAGTTTCAATCCGCAATGAAGCACTGAACGCCTTTTCTTTTCAATCCTCTGTGTCTTGCCATAACATTTCAGGAGAGATGTTGCCTTACGTAGATTCTAATAATATTTCATAGATACAGTATATACATTTAGAAAACCTCATTAGCAAATTTGATGACACTCATAACAAAATCAGGAAAGATAAAATTGTCTATAGCTTCCTTGACATGATGCAGGGTGAGTGGAGAAATCAAGTTTGCTTCCCAAAACCAGTGGTGGCCCCAGGTCTTCAAGATGCCCAAGATGCTCATTTAAACTTCTACAAATGATAGAATCAACTTTTTTGTAAAATTATTTTGAATAAAATATGATTTCTTTATCTCTTACCAAATATCCACCTGCTGTGGGCATTGTGTTAGTGTGTTGGGCACAGTCATCACTGTAATTTTGCACATAGGAATTGTTGGGAAATGAATTTGTGCTTCACAAGCCGTGTTCTTTTCTGCTCTGAGACTCAGCGCTGGATTCTTTTCTTTCATTGTGAAGAAGAAGTGCTTTGTGCTGCTGTTTACATTGTGCCAGGCTGAGAGGAGGTGGGCAACAGAGGATTGAATTGGCATGCTTTGCTCCACGCATGGAAAGGTTCCTATCCCGTTTATTTCACACACTGCAGATCCTGATCTGGTGGTTGGATATTTGTTTAACTCTTTTGCTTTCTATCCGGGAAGAGGAATAACATATCGCTAGTTTCTCTCATTATGCTGAGTGACCCTGGGAGAACCGGCATCAATTGTGCCCCTTAATTTCACAGATTAGTAAATACCCATAATTATAATTTCTGAAAGGGCTTGTCCAGGATTTCAGAATGTTTCCTAAGAACTGGAAATATTATGACACAAAACAAACTATTACTTTTCCAAAAAGGGTAATAATTCTGATGGGGGAGAGAGACAATGTTGGTGTCTGGAAACTTGTACCCCATATTTGCTCAATTGTAATTTCAATATTTTCAAAAAAACTCAAGGATAATGAGCAAGGACTCTGCGCCACGTCCTGGATGTAACATTCCTCAAGACACACTTGACTCACTAAGCCTCTCCCTAATGAGGAGTTTTACAGCTTTAGAGCTAAATCTAGACCCTCTTACCCAACCAACCTGTATTCTATTCTGCACTAAAGGGCAGATGACCTGAAACAGCCATCTGCAGATGGCTTAATTCCCAGTCATATTGCAAGGCTCAGTAAGTTGGATGTAACTTAAGGAATGCTGCACATCACAGGTGGCGCTGCAGAATCCCAGCTCTTTTCCTATTAAATTTGAATATATCAGCCATTAATACTGACTGCTGCTGGTTGTGTCATAATAATTTAAGATCATGTGACGTATATCATTCACATGACCACGGCGGCCAGGTACAGCATGTCATGGCTGCAGAACAAGCACAAACCATAAAGCAGAGGCATTCTAGCAAGAAGGAAGTAATGAAAGAGTAATATTATTTTCTTTTTCCTTTTAAGGCACCAATGCAATTCCAATATCTGTCGGCCAAATGCTCTTTGGATCAAGAGTTATTCTTTTTTAATTTCCCTATGTACATGAACATTCAATTTATGCTGAGCGTGCATATATTTTTAAAGGGAAGAATAGAAATCAGCTGAAAATCTCCTCTGGCAATGACTTATCTATAAGGACAACAAAGTCTGGTCCGTTGCTCCCAGACATCATTGGTCAAGAGAAGAGTTGGAATGCCCCCATACATGTTGATCACCAGGTTCAGACAACTTTTGCCTAATGTATATTTAGATCCAGGGATTTATCCTGATTGCTGTATTTGTAGTCGGGAAGGAATTTCCCGATTATAGGGATCCATTGGCGTTCAACCATAGGGGGCTTTAACTTCCTCTAATTAACACACTAGGGTTATGGGTTGGACTTGATAGACCTGCATCTTTTTCAAACTTTCTCTACTATATTACTATGCATTTGACCTTTTATAAAATCCCAGACAAAACATTTAAAAGGCTATCCTCCTCACATTGATTAGCTTTAAACATGCAGGCAAAGGTCAATAAAGACTATTGTCAAATGCATTGCTGTTCTGATTTTGCTTCATTTCTGAGCTAAAACAATTCTTATCAGCTGCTTGTTTCCTAGGTTATCGACCATCTATCTCTGCTCTAGAGCCCTGGCCAGGCTAGGGATGTCACTTTCTACTATACAAAGTCCCCTAGTCCAGTCACTCTCACTGTTAAAGATGCTCCAAATTTATCAAAATGGTTGTCTCACCATGCTATTTCACATAGTTGCAAGCAGTTTTAGATAAATGAATTCGGTATCTTCCTGGTCAGGCTGTGGTTGATTCTATAGCAATGAATAGCATGTCAGCTATGTATTTGTGGTTCTTCTAGTTACATTGACTTTAAAGCAGGAGATCTTAGCTATAGTGCAGAGAGCTGCAGAGCTCAAAGTAAACAGGTAATTAGCCCTCTTTGTTTGTTAGAGATAACACACTCTGTACTCAAACTGCCAGCTGTCCTGTGTGCCAACCTGTGGTTACGTCAGATAAGACAAACATCAGCGAGAGAAGGGGAGAGCGGGTCAGAGAAACCTGTGTGCAATTAGGGAGACATGTGTCTAGGTCTAACACTGTCTTTGTAGCCCATAGCAACCAATCAGAGCTCCCCTTTAATTTCACATTGTTACGGGTGGTCCCGCAGCCAGGGGTCGGGCTGCGGGCGCACCCGTGTCTGCCCCGTGCTCCCCGGCCCCGGGGACGAGTAGCGCCGCGGTCCGCAGGTCGGGCCGTGGGCGTGCTCGCCCCCCCGAGTGCGACCACTTACCCTGCCGCGCTCCTGTGTCCTCACGGCTCTCTGCCGGCTGCCATGGGTGGCCGCGCCCCCTAGTGCGCGCGCGGTACTTCTCTGAAATTTAAAGGGCCAGCGCGTCAGTAATTGGTTGTTGCTGACCCTATATAAGGTTTCTGCCCCGGCACTTCCTTGCCGGATCTATAGTGCCTTACAGCCTCTAGAGAAAGCGTTTCCTGTATCGTTTCCTGTCTACCGTGTACCGAACCATTACGCACCCGTTTCTTGACCACGAACCTTCGCCGCCTGTCCTGACCTCCTGCCTGTCCCCGACTACGCCTACGTCACACGATTTGGTACCACGCGCTGCCTTGGCTGCCACCGCAAGCAAGTCACGCCAGTGGAAGCGACCTGGTAGTTCTCCGCCGCAGCAAGTCCATCCCGCTTTGCGGCGGGCTCTGGTGAAAACCGGGCTCTACTTAGATTCCGCTCCCTGGTACGGCTTACACCACCGCTTGCGGTGGTCCAGCGGATCCACTACCTGCATCCGTAACAGTTAGATCCGGCCATGGATCCCGCCAAGGTGCCTCTACCCAGTATTGCGGATCTCACATCCATTGTCGCTCAGCAGTCGCAGCAGATTGCCCAACAAGCCCAGCAGTTGGATCAGCTGTCCGACATGGTGCGACAGCTCCTCACGTCGCAGCAGCCGCCTTCTCCGCCGGTGGTTCCTCCTGTTCCGCTGGCTTCGGTGGGTCCCAAGCTGCGACTCTCTCTACCATCTAAGTTCGACGGGGACCCCATGCTTTGCAGGGGTTTTCATCACCCAGTGCTCCATGCACGTCGAGTTGATGGCCGATCAGTTCCTCACGGAGAGGGCAAAGGTGGCATTCGTGGTCAGCCTACTCTCTGGGAAGGCTCTGGCTTGGGCAACTCCCCTCTGGGACAGGAACGACCCCGTGACCGCAGACCTACAGGCCTTCCTCCAAGAATTCCGTAGCGTCTTCGAGGAACCTGCACGTGCATCGTCAGCTGAGACAGCACTCCTGAGCCTTCGCCAGGGAGACTCCTCCGTAGGAGACTATGCTATACAATTTCGTACATTGGCCTCGGAGTTATCCTGGAATGACGCAGCCCTCTGCGCCACTTTTAAGAAGGGCCTGTCCAGCAGGGTGAAGGACGCACTAGCCGCTAGAGACATTCCGTCCTCTCTGAGCGAACTCATCCACTTGGCCACCCGCATTGATGTGCGTTTCACCGAGAGACAGGAAGAGCTTCGCCAGGAACGCGACACTGTCTGCCCTCGCCGACTGCCTCGGCTAGCCCCTGTATTCCAAAAGCTCCCGCTGCCAATATTGCAGTCTCACAGTGAGGAACCCATGCAGGTGGACCGGGCTCACCTATCGGACCAATAGCGATCCCGTCACCGTTCGGAGAATCTTTGTTTGTATTGTGCCAGTCCTGATCATCTCCTCCGAGGTTGCCCGCTGTGTCCCCAGCGGCCGGGAAACGCTCGCACCTAGGGCCCGTAGGAGAGGCGTCCCTAGGTGCCAATTCTTCCTCTCCACGTCTGACGATGCCGGTACTAGTCACGACGGATGCTGGCCTCTCATTTCAGGCTCCTGCCTTCCTGGATTCTGGGTCTGCCGGGAACTTTATCCACGCCTCCCTGGTAGTCCGTTATTGCCTGCCGCTGGTCCGGCTGGAAAGACCTCTGGTGATCTCTTCCGTCAGTGGGGAACTCCTGAGCGACTCCGTCCAGTACATCACCAGGCCGGTTCCTCCAGGTGGGGGCTCTGCACAAGGAGAAGATTGCCTTCCACGTGCTACCAAGGTCTTCGTCGGCGATCCTCTTGGGGCTCCCTGGCTGCAACACCATGCCCCTACGCTCGACTGGAAGACCAGCGAGGTCTTGCGTTGGGGACCGAATTGCCGGAGTCAATGTCTGGTCGCACCTCGCCCGGTGCGTGCCATCTCTCCGCAGCCATCTCCCAGACCTCTGCCAGGCCTGCCAGCAGAATACCAGGGATTTGCGGATGTCTTTTCTGAAAAAGAGGCAGAGACGCTGCCGCCCCATCGGCCCTATTACTGTCCAATTGACCTTCTTCCTGGGACCAGTCCTCCTCGTGGCAGGGTCTAGTCTACCCGCTATCCGTACCTGAAACCAGGGCCATGTCGGCCTACATCAAGGAGAATTTGGAGAAGGGCTTTATCCGCAAGTCCTCTTCCCCAGCGGGAGCCGGTTTCTTCTTCGTTGAGAAAAAGGATGGTTCTCTACGTCCATGCATCGACTACCAGGGTCTTAACAAGGTCACCGTGAAGAACCGATATCCGTTACCTCTAATCTCTGAACTCTTCGACCGGCTCCGGGGGGCCAAGATTTTTTCCAAATTAGACCTGCGGGGAGCTTACAACCTCGTTAGAATCCGTGAAGGCGATGAATGGAAGACGGCCTTTAATACGCGTGACGGACACTTCGAATACCTGGTGATGCCTTTCGGATTGTGCAACGCGCCAGCTGTCTTCCAGGAATTTGTTAACGATATTTTCAGAGACCTCCTCTATTCCTGCGTCATCGTCTACCTAGACGACATTCTGATCTTTTCTCCTGATCCCCAGACCCATCGGGTGCATGTGCGCCAGGTACTGAGTCGCCTCCGCAGTAACCAGTTGTACGCCAAGTTGGAGAAATGCCTTTTTCATCGGACTAGCCTTCCGTTCTTAGGATACATCATCTCGGATAAAGGCCTACTGATGGACCCAGAGAAGTTAGCGGCCGTTCTACAGTGGCCTCGACCTGTCGGACTTCGGGCCATACAGCGTTTCTTAGGGTTCGCAAATTACTACCGCCAGTTCATTCCCCACTTTTCCACACTGGTGGCACCAATTGTGGCCCTTACCAAAAAGAACGCCAATCCGAGACTCTGGCCACAGGAGGCCGAGAAGGCATTTTCGGAGCTTAAAGCGGCCTTTGCCTCTGCACCTATCCTGTCTCGCCCGGACCCAGAAAAATCTTTCGCCCT
Organism: Phyllomedusa bahiana; assembly: GCA_025379985.1. Classification (NCBI taxonomy): domain Eukaryota; kingdom Metazoa; phylum Chordata; class Amphibia; order Anura; family Hylidae; genus Phyllomedusa; species Phyllomedusa bahiana. Next base: position 6,833 of record JAODAL010046588.1, on the reverse strand, counting down.
GGAGGTGGATGCCTCGTCTGTGGGAGCAGGGGCGGTTCTCATGCAGAAAGGGACCAAGGGCAGAACTCGCACTTGCGGTTTTTTTTCCAAGACCTTTTCCCCAGCGGAAAAGAATTATGCCATAGGGGATCGGGAATTGCTAGCCATAAAACTGGCCCTGGAGGAATGGCGCCACCTCCTGGAAGGGGCTTGCCACCCCATTGACATTTATACAGATCACAAGAATCTTCTGTATCTTCAGTCAGCTCAGCGCCTGAATCCACGCCAAGCCAGGTGGTCGCTGTTCTTCTCGCGCTTTGACTTCCGGATCCACTTCCGCCCGGCAGAAAAAAACGTCAAGGCTGATGCTCTCTCCCGCGCCTCTGATACCATCGGGGAAGACCCCGGTCCTCAGCATATTATTCCCCCCGAACGTCTGGTTCATGTTGCTCCGGTGGACCTCCAGCAGACTCCTCGGGGGGAAGACTTACGTGCGTCCGGCTCTCCGGAGGAGGATTCTAAAGTGGGGACATTGCTCCTTGGTGGCCGGGCATCCTGGCGCTCAAAAGACACTTCAGCTAATCTCTCGCTTCTATTGGTGGCCGACTCTGGCTAAGGACACAAGAGAATTTGTGAAAGCCTGTATTATCTGCGCCCGGGATAAGACCCCCCGTCATGGCCCGTCTGGTCTTCTGCACCCCTTGCCCACGCCGGAGTTCCCATGGTCCCAAGTGTCTATGGACTTCATCACCGACCTTCCCCGTCTTCTGGCAATACTGTCATTTGGGTGGTCGCAGACCGTTTTTCAAAGATGGCGCATTTCATCCCGTTACCAGGTCTGCCATCCGCTCCTCGGCTCGCTACACTCTTACTTTGAACCATCTTTCCGTCTACACGGCCTCCCATGTCACATCGTCTCAGACCGTGGGGTCCAATTTGTCTCCAAGTTCTGGCGTGCCCTCTGCTCCAGGTTGCAAGTAAAGTTGGACTTTTCTTCGGCTTACCACCCGCAGTCCAATGGTCAGGTGGAGAGGATCAACCAAGTCCTTGGCACATACCTTCGCCACTTCGTCTCGGCCCGTCAAGACGATTGGTCTGGTCTACTGCCCTGGGCCGAATTCTCGTATAACTCTCTGGACTCTGAATCCACGGGGTCTACTCCCTTCTATATCGTCTATGGACTGCATCCCTGCCCTCCCCTCCCTCTGCCTTCTGCCTCCGAGGTTCGCGCCGTAGACACCCTGGTCCGGGACATGACTACCATCTGGGAGCAGACGCGCCAATCCCTGCAGCAAGCTGCTGCCCGCATGAAGTCGCAGGCGGACAAGAAGAGGAAACCATCCCCGATTTTCGCTCCGGGTGAGAAGGTGTGGCTGTCTGCCAAATACGTCCGGCTCAAAATCCCTAGTTATAAGCTGGGTCCACGGTTCCTGGGGCCATTTGAGGTGTTAAAGCGGATCAATCCTGTGGCCTATAAGCTCCGGCTCCCTCCCACCATGCGTATTCCAAACGCATTTCATGTATCGCTGCTGAAGCCTGTCGTGCTCAATCGTTTCTCGAAGAAAGTTGTCCCCTCTCCCCCTGAAGCGGAGGCCTCCAACGTGTTCACAGTAAGAGAAATTCTGGCTTTGAAGTCTATCAGAGGGAAGCGACACTTTCTCATCGATTGGGAGGGATTTGGACCGGAGGAGAGATCGTAGGAGCCGGAGGACAACATCCTGGATCGTGACTTGCTAAAGAAGTTTCTTCTTTCTAGAAAGAGGGGGAGGCCAAAGGGAGGGGGGGTACTGTCCCGGGTGGTCCCGCAGCCAGGGGTCGGGCTGCGGGCGTACTCGTGTCTGCCCCGTGCTCCCCGGCCCCGGGGACGAGTAGCGCCGCGGTCCGCAGGTCGGGCCGTGGGCGTGCTCGCCCCCCGAGTGCGACACTTACCCTGCCGCGCTCCTGTGTCCTCACGGCTCTCTGCCGGCTGCCGTGCGTGGCCGCGCCCCCTAGCGCGCGCGCGCGGTACTTCTCTGAAATTTAAAGGGCCAGCACGTCAGTAATTGGTTGTTGCTGACCCTATATAAGGTTTCCGCCCCGGCAATTCCTTGCCGGATCTATAGTGCCTTACAGCCTCTAGAGAAAGCGTTTCCTGTATCGTTTCCTGTCTACCGTGTACCGAACCATTACGCACCCGTTTTTTGACCACGAACCTTCGCCGCCTGTCCTGACCTCCTGCCTGTCCCCAACTACGCCTACGTCACACGATTTGGTACCACGCGCTGCCTTGGCTGCCACCGCAAGCAAGTCACGCCAGTGGAAGCGACCTGGTAGTTCTCCGCCGCAGCAAGTCCATCCCGCTTTGCGGCGGGCTCTGGTGAAAACCGGGCTCTACTTAGATTCCGCTTCCTGGTAGGGCTTACACCACCGCTTGCAGTGGTCCAGCGGATTCACTACCTGCATCCGTAACACACATAGTGCTCTGAAAAAATGAAAGGGGAGCTCTGATTGGTTGTTGTGGGTAACAAAGAAAGTCTTAGACCTAGACAGCTTCCATACATGTGGCCCTTAGAGTAGATAAAATCTCTCTTTTTTCATCAACAAAGCAAAGTAAACCAAGCAATGTATTTGGAAAAAAAAATCATCATTTACCATTTCCTACATGTTGACAGCTAATCTTTGTAGTGAGACAACCCCTTTAAGCCTTCATAAATTTGGCACTTCTTATTTTCTGTCACATGCACATGGCTGGTCAGATATTTTACTTAATTTAATAAATGTACTAAATTTTTCTAAATTTTATACACACTCCTACCCCATTCTCCTATAACAATGAGCACAGTTTACTGCAGAAAGCTAGAATGTCTGGATATTATATCGACACCATGAATTGGTTACGGCCGAAAAAATAAACCAGTACTAATCAGATGAATTGCTCACCAGAAACTTGTACTCATCTCTCAAAACTGTAGTCATCCTCTGACTATGAATAAAAATTCAATTTTTTCTGTGCACCGGTTTTAATAAATTTCTTCTTTTTTCTTCCATTAATAACTCAAGAGATGGAGGGTTTTACAGCAATAGTGTATGATATAGAATAAAAAGAGGTTTTGTCAAGGGAAGGAAAGGCAGAAAATAGTCAGTCATGGTTATGGATGGTTAGTGGGAGTGAGCTTCGGTACTAAACTGCTAATCTATGAAAGATGAACTTATCAGAGGCAATATGTTTACATATACATGCAAATCCCGTGGTTAAGTATGTACTGTATATTGTTTCCAAACCTCTGTTGGAAACAAGAGGTGCTCTCGCCTGCGAACACAATAAAGGACCCAAAAAAAAAAAAAAAGAACGTTCAGAACCAAAGACCTTTAGGTACAAAAAGCATGTTATCCAATGTTCAGAGGTCTTGCTCTTATAGTCATCTCTCTGTTTTCTCTTTACACTTGTACAGCCTAAGTGACTTTCACCATGTCCACTGCCGTCTATGTGTTTTTCTCCTTATTAACATCCTGTGTGAGCTGTCCTTTTCCATGTTTTGATCTGCCTCTTTCCTCTTCCTTTCCTATCTCAAATACTGAAAGACAGTGTCGGATGGGGTGCCTTGGGCCAGTGGCATAACTAGAATACATAGGGCCCCATAACAAAAAGAGACAGGGCACAATCACCTAATACATAAGTAGCAATAATTAAAGGTCTATATAATATACCACATATCAGGGAAGCCAACTACCGGAGAGCAGAAAGCCACAGCTACCTATAACAACAACAATGTTCTTGTATCTAATTGGGCCTTCTCAACCTCTGGGTCTATAGCAGTTGTTATAGGTGCGGTGGCTGAGGTTACTCCCATGCCTCGGACTCACTAGGGGGGCTGATTCGAGGGGGCCAACAGTGGAGTTGATTACCGGGGCCACCAATGGAGATGATTCTTGGAGCCCACCAGTGGAGTTGATTCTTTATGCTCACCAGTGCACTTGATTCTTGGGGCCCACCAGGGGAGTTGGTGCTTGGGGCCCACCAGTGGAGTTGATTCTTGGGGCCACCAGCGTAGTTGATACTTGGGGCTCACCAGTGGAGTTAATTCTTGGGGTTCACCCGTTGAGTTGATTCTTGGGACCCACCAGTCGAGTTATTTTGGGGGTCCACTAGTAGAGTTGATACTAGTGGCAAACTTACAGCTACTGTACATATCCCTTACATTCCACCTTTTGCTTTCTGTAGGTACATATGCAATTGAAAAGCAACTTCAGCCCTACCATGCTAAGGGGCCCACGAGGGGTTACCGTGTATCTCTATGGCCAGTCTGAGCCTGCAGGAAATCATAAGGGGATGGGGAAGAGCCTGTCAAAAATAGGAGCACTACTTTGACAATCTGTATAAGATTGAACAGAAACTTTGCAGCAGCAAATAGGTAGTAAATTGTTAATAAAGATTATTTAGAAAAATGCTTAATTTTGTTTTAAGTTAGGAACCAAATGAATAAAATAAATAAGAAAATAAACAGATATTTGCACCTTTTCAGAGCTAAACTGGGCTGCCCACCCCCCCCGAGAGAAAACTGATGAGCCTAGAAGAAAAAAAATCACACAAAAAAAAACATACTCATGCACTGACCATTATTCCAGCAATGCAGTTGCTGGTCCTCTCTTTGGGTCTTCTGTTGTGTTCTGGCTCCTGGTGGTTAGCTGGTGAGCATTGCAGCCTATGATTTGGCACAAGAAGATTGGGAGAGGACCAGCATTCATTGCTGAAATGAAAGTCAGTATGAAGTTAATATTTTTATTATCAAAAAGGCACAGCACCATGCTGTCACTTAAAAACGGGAAGGTGGACAACCCCTATAAGATAAATGAGCATAATTCCATATGAATGGCCCTATGGATCTTTCCAAATGTTAATTATTAGGAATTTTTATCCTTAGAAATGGTTTACTATCCGGTGCTAACGTTGCTCCATTAACATATTTAATTTTGACAAAAAAAAGTGGTCAGCTTTCCAAAAAAAGGAGCATGTAACGATATCTCCATGTTGGTAAATGGTGATGTCTCCAGGAGGTAAAAACAATTCAACCCTTTATTCAAATGATCATTTGAAGGCAAGTCTGTGCCAGTAACTATTTAGAAAATGTTTAAAAACGCAGTAATTTCAGGAAGGAAAAGTAAAATCCAGCTAATGCTCTTCAGATCAAAGCTTGGTCATAGGTTTGCCATTATTTAATTTCAGGCTGGATTCATACAGCTCTGGAAAAAATTAAGAGGCCACTGCACAGTTTTCTAAAAATCAGCATTTCTCCATGTCTGACAGCCATTCCATTCCAGTGTCAGTTGAATTCCAACCAAAGTCCACCTCATTCTACTTAATGTGCTTCTGATTAGGTGATCACCTGAACCAAATCTTATTTAATGAAGGAAAGTATAAAAAACACTGCTGTGGTCTTCACAATCCTCTTGCAATAGGACAAGCTGGATGGCAAACAATGCTAGGAATAGGAATTTGAATTAAAAAATTATGGTTATTTCTCCAAATATTGGTTTCTGAACTCTCCCTGACTTAAAACATTAGTTTCATTGTTTCTAAATAAATGTGAACTTGTTTTCTTTGCATTATTTGAGGTCTGACAGCGCTGCTGCTTATTTTTTATTATTTTGAATTTTTCTCATTTGCTGCAAATAAATAAAAAAAATTTGCTTTGAATTTCGGAGACCTGTTGTCAGTAGTTTACATCATAAAATAACAATGTACATTTTTCTCCAAAATTTACCATTGAAGAGAAAAATCAGAGAAACTGAAAATTTTGCAATGGTCTCTTAATTTTTTCAGAGCTGTATATGCATTGGAGGTTCCGTTCTGACCCCCATCACATGTTCTATGGAGAATGACAGAAATATCTAAACAACAGACACCACGGTGGAAACCAAACAGACCTACTCTAATCAAAAGGGTCAGTTGGGCGCCACTGGTGTCCATTGTAAAACAGATCCCTTGGTGTCAGTTTTTACCTCTGCAATGGAGGCTCCGAACAGAACCTCTGACACAGAAGCGAACTAAGCCAAAAATGTTGGAAGCCTCCTCTTGAAAGTGGGAAGGATAAGATTAATTGAAATGGTTATTTCACCATGTGTTTATGTATGTTACAGTATAGTATATATAGCTAGTATGTATAATTTATATTGAATGCAAAGTATAGTAAAAAATGTTTAGTACTGTGTTGATCTCAATAAGAGAATACACGTCAGTCATTAAAGGGGTTGTCTCGCTACAATGATTAGCTTTCAACATGTAGGGAATACTAAATTAAGACGTTTTCCAAATATATTGCATTGTTAATTTTCTTTTGTTAAGGAGCTACAAGTGATTTTATCACCTTCTGAGGGCTTTCTGGTTCCCCAAGTGACCAACCTGTGTACTCCCCCCCTGTTGTTTATTCTATCTGATAGCAGGGAGTGATGTCATCCCACAGCTCTACTCAGACAGTGAGAGCTTGTTTGTGATCTGATCTTTCAGACAAAAGCCAGTAATTACTACTGTTTACTTTAATTCAGAAGCTTCCCTGGTCCTGACAGCATGAGATTTATCTAATTAGCAGAAGTCTGAAGCTCAGTCTGAGCTCATATGCTAATTACAGACATCTTGACCAGGAAGTGACAGAGCAAAGCAGCATTATTTCATTCATGCATCCTATGAAACTTTGAGATGAGACAACCCCGTTAAGTGTTGTTACCTTGTAGAGGCCAAGAAAAATAAAAGATGATGTCAAATAGAAATCTAATAGAAAGTAACTTACAGTAGAGCTTCTTCATGCATGCTATAAGAAAGTAAGAAAAGAAACACATACAGTACACAAATGTAGTAGTCCTAGAAAGAACCCGCATAC
>JAODAL010046587.1:0-30775 GCA_025379985.1 Phyllomedusa bahiana | reverse complement strand
GCCATAACTTTGATCACATTTTGTTACTACCACATTGTATACAGTTGAATTATATTCTATAAAAGATTCATGGAACATATTAAAGCAGTCATTATTTGAGGATAGAAACATAAAATACTAATGTAATTGTGAAATTATATAAGAGTCCCAAATCACAAACATGTATCAGTTCCATAAAAATAGAATTAATGCTTACCATAAAAAATACAATCTAAGCCAAAGCAAATTAATTCACTAGAAAAGCTTCCTACTATCTTAATGGGGTTCTATAATTACATTAGCCAAAGCAAACAATTCTATTAAATAAAGCAAACTAAAGAAACATTACCTTTTCCAAAACTTACTGTATTAGTTTAAATACAACTGTTCTATAAGGGTGTGATCAATACATAAATTCTTTACTTTATTCTATTTTAAACAGTAGATGCAGATATGTAGAAGCTAAATGGGAGAGCTTTACATATAATTTAGGAATTATACTGCAATATTTAATCCTAAAGTTAACAAGTATAGGCGATCAAAATTAAATCCAACATGGCTTATACCTTCTGTTAAAAGGGCAATAATCAATAAAAAATGGCATTTACAAAATATAAGTCAGAGGGGTCAGCATTAGCCATTGAAAATTACAAAGAGCTTAATAAAATCTGTAAAAAAGTGATAAAATAAGCAAAAATGCAAAATTAAAGGCAGGAGGCCAAGGGCAGCAAAACAAACCCCCAAAAAATTTTAAACATATAAATGCCATAGAGCCAAAGTCAGAGCATTTAGGAACCTTAAAGGGATTGTATAGTTTCATTAAATGGTCTTCAGAATAAGGGGACTGTGAAAACAAACAACTTTGCAAGGGGATGTCATTTGCAAAACTGTCTTGTTTTCACAGTCTGCCTTATCTTCGTTTCCTGTAAACACTGTTCCCCATTGCAGGTCGGATCCCACCTCCTTGCATTTCATTGGCTTCCGGCTCTACTAATTTACATTCTTTTCGGCCCCCCCGTCGTATTCATGGGAGCGCGCATTCCTGCCTCTCTCACTCAGAATAAGGGGCTGGCAACAATTTCACTCTGTACAGCTAGCAGCTCCTCATTGACACTGCAGCTGCTTGAACAATCAGAAAACAGCAGAATTGTGCCTCGGTGCCTAATGCTCATTCGTGTAAGGGGCCGGCAACATTTCACTCTGTACAGCCACCAGCTCCTCAGTGACACTGCAGCTTCTTCTATAATCAGAAAACAGCAGAATTGTGCCTCGGTGCCTAATGCTCCTGCATAGAAGGGAGACAGATCTGTGCTCTGGAGGAGTTCATAGAAAACTGGATTCAACTGTAACAAACCTCCAGCTCTGAGAGGAGAAGAGATCATTGCTCTGAGTTCATAGAAGACTGTCTATACTAAATGCAGGCCTCTGGTATGTAAACAACTCTTACAAAATAAGACTGCAAAAGGACACAGTGACATGTGGAAGGGGGGGTTTGAACACACTGACTTGGGAGCGAGCATGAACAGTGAAGGAGGAGGATGCTGTCAGACCCCTTCAGTTAAGAAACACCCAGCGGGGAGGGGAAGAAACGCCCCTGGATTTCAGGAACTGAGAAAAACAAGCTACAAGAGAACAGCCAAACTGATGAAGCGATATATCCCCTTTAACTAACAGTAAATGAGTTCTTTAGTTTTATATATACAAGAGGAAAAAGAGACTGTGTCAGTGGTAGTGTAAGCAGTGTCAGTGTTAATGTCGGCAGGGCTAGTACTGTTAATACATCAACTGATATTAGCAATAGGTTGAATGTAAAATATTCCTTAGTAGTCTCGTTCATGGTGTACCGATGTGGAAAAGAGCGTTATTCCAGCAGGATATAATGTGAGTCCATGCACTGCATGTAGCGTAGCAATAGCGGTTTACCAGACTGAGCGTACCACACCTGTGGAATACGAGATGCGACAGGTGTGGTACGCTCAGCCTGGTAAACCGTTATTGCTACGCTACATGCAGTGCATGGACTCACATTATATCCTGCTGGAATAACTCTCTTTTTCACATCGGTACGCCACGAACGAGATTACTAAGGACACAAGTATGTTATCTAGGTTTTAACGCTTGTTTGTATGTCTTTAATAAATTTTGCCACGATGCTTTATATACACATGTCTGTTGCATGAACTGTTTAGGAGATTATAGGCGGAGAGGGAGAAACCGCCCTGCACAGACACATACGTGGGTACAAATAGAGACTTTATGTCTAATATCTTTGCATATACTACCCGGAATTACATATTACAAGTGAATGTAAAATTGGTCCAATCTAGGTTAAATAAACTGAATGTAAGCAAGACTCCAGAACCAGATGGCTTACACCGAAAATTTATTAGCTCAGTTCTTTTTGTGCCCCTCTACTTAGTATTTTCTGCTGACTGGTAAAGTGCCAGGAGATTGGTGCAAAACAAATGTGGTTGTCATTTTCAAAAAGGGCTCTAGATCTTGCTCTAGGTTATGACTAAGGGTATCACCCAAAACATGTCAGCATCGTTGTCCCTCCGATTGTTGTATTTCACTGTATTTGCTTTATATTGTGGACCTTCTTCTGGCTATACTAACGTTTCTAGGAGCGTCGGCAAGGGCACAGATGGTTGCATGGGTTCATCTATCTAGCTGTTATTAAGGTGAGCTGGCTACACCATTTGTTTTTATCTAGGTCTTGCCCAGGAAATTATAGACTAGTAAGTTGAACGTCTATTGTGGGAAAACTATTTAGGTAGCTCTTAAGGGACTATTTACAGGAATATTTGGCTGAATATTATATTATAAATGATTGGCAGCATGGTTTTACTAAGGACAGAAGTTGTCAGACCTAATCTGTTTTTTTTGAAGAGGTGATAAAGTCGGGAAATGAAACAGCTGTAAATAAAATTTTTTTTTAAAGACTTTTTCAAAAGCTTTGAACGTCCCTCAAAGGTCTTTTTGGGTAAAATTAAATCTATAGGCCTAGAAATAAGAGTGGTTTTATTTTTATTAAAAAATTGGGTTGTACACAAATGGTAAAATGATTCCTACTGTGAATGGTCCCTAGTTATAAGTGGCGCCCCTAAGGCTCATTACTGGGTCCACTTTTTTTCAATTAATTTATTAATGATATAGGGAAGGAGGTTCAATGTGGATAAAGGTAAAGTTTTGCATCTGGGTATTATAATATACAGGCATCATATGTCCTAGGGAGTGAAAAACCGGGAGAATAATTTGTTGAGAAGAATCTGGGTGTAATGTAGACAAAAATTTTACGGTTTTTCAAATTCTAAAAAGTATGGGTTTGTTATTAAATGAGCCATTTCTTAATTATTTTGACCTCCTGAATTTAAACCTGACAATGATAATTTTAGTTGGCTCTGGTTTCTATAGTATCAAAGACTTTTTCCTTTTAGTTCTACATTAATACAGTAATTATATTTTAGCAAATATAAATATATTTTGTTATGCCAATTTTCTGATATTTATCAAGAGGAAACTTAGCAACAATTCAAATAACTAAAATATGTCTTAACACTTTTGTGAATTATTAACAGTTACAGAAATTGCACTACAAAATTTTGTTCCTCATTCAATGACAACTCTTTTTTTGCTTTTTCTCTTGTACTCCTGCATCAGATTATCTCTTTAAATTGTTCAACAGTAATCTGCAAGGATTGATGGATTTTCCTTGATATCTTTTCTCTAAGCTGCAATATTTTTGAGTGATATTCTCTTGAAACGGCTACACATCACCCCAGAAAACAGCAGTACTTTGTTTTATCCACCTTGAAGACCAAGTAAGAGGGCAACCACCTTTAAATCACCACAGAGGGGCCACAAATGTTGGTCATAGTTCAGGAACCTTAACAGGTGTTTCATGTGGACTGCTTAAGTAAATGGAATTCAAGGAGCACAAGTCATTATGCAGCAAGATGGCTTCTAGGCTTGCTTTGAATGAATCAATGAAGAGTCTCCATTCCTCTGGATTACGACATCTTTAGAGCTTCCATTAAACTGTTTATGTTGCTGCATGCCAAAAGATCGCCCTTCATGGCAAAGTATTGGACAAGATCTTTATCAAGGTTGTGGAACAAAGAAATTCGAACATCGACCGCTAGGAGATTCCACTGCTGTAGCCTTGAACCTAAGAGCTCAGCCTTACTCTTGAGCAGATCCAAATCTCCAACAAGATTATTTAGTTCACTTTGTGTTATCAGGTGTGGTTCAGTTGAGGTTGCTAACAGAAAATCTTGTTGTGAGAGGAAGAAGCTTCATGACACCAAGCACCCTCTTCTTCCTCACTTGACTCGACTGAAAATTTTTCTGGTGCTTTTAAAACCGGCAGTTCTTCTGTATGTGGTACTGAGCGTATTGTAGATGGAATGTTTTGATACTGTAAAGTCCATGTGATGAAAAAGTGACTTTTCCACATATGTAGCAAAATCAATACGCTTTGTTAATGCAAGAATGTGGCATATCTGGCATATCTGAAAAAAACATATAGAAACATGTCAATATTGTCACGGCTCCTCCCGTCTCTGTGTATGCACCTGTCCTCACTCCTGCTGGTGCCCACTGATTCACTGAAATTTAAACAGACCAATTACCTTGTTTGCTGTCCTTGTTCCTGTTACCTGCATTACTGACGTCCTGGTTCCAGAGTTACCTATGTTTACCAATATTGCTGATATCTGCAGCTATGATAGTCTGCTACCTGTCTTGGTCTCTGTTACAGTTTATGGTTGCACGTGCCTTGACCCGTCAACTCCATCTGAACCCGCTGTCCTATGTCCAGCACTTTGGCTGTCACCGCAAGTAGCTAAATCAAGCAACCTGACAGTTAAGTCCATCTGGTCTTGTGGAGGGCTCCAGTGAAGACCGGGGGCCCCTACCTCATTACTGTAACGGTCCAAGGTTGTGGACCCACTGGGCCACCACAAGCGATGGCGGAATCCACACCAGGGAGCGGAGTCTAAGTGGGTCCCGGTTTTCACCAGAGCCCGCCGCAAAGCGGGATGGACTTGCTGTGGCGGGATTCCACCAGGTTGCTACCCCTGATGTAACTTGCTTGCAGTGGTAGCCAAGGTATGACGCATACCGAATTGGCAGGCAAACTCGTAGTCGGAGGCGGGCAGAGAGGTCAGGGCAGGCGGCAAAGGTTCGTGGTCAGGAAACGTAAGCCAAGAGGACTGGTACATGGGAATGGCAACCGGAACGTAACAAAGGCTTCCTCGCATAGGTAAAGGCACTATGGAATCGGCGAGGACCAGGAAGAGGTGGAGCGTTAATATAGGGTCAGCGGCAGGTGCTACCAATTATCGGCGCGCTGGCCCTTTAAATTTGACAGAGTCGGCGCGCGCGCCATAAGGAGCGGGGCCGCGCGCACCGGCCGTGAACACAAATAGGACCGCAGGCTGCACTACAGGGGAATGAGTGCGCCTGCAGCCCGGACCACGGGCTGCGGCACCACTCGTAACAATTACCTTTCATGGTCTGCTATTACATTTTCACTCGCAGTGGCCCAGTGGATCTACATACCCGGCTTCCACCATTACAAATATGCTAACAAACTAAGCTAAGAAATCCTAAAACTGTACATCTTACATAGAAAGGATTTATAAAAGTAGGTGATGCAACTATAATTAGGATTACGTCATCAGAGCTGAGTTGATATTTTTTGATTGGTCTCCCTAATATGATAGAATACTGAAGACTCAATAGACTAAATAGATGGTGTAATAGACAAGCTATTAACAATGCAATAATGATGATGAAATAATTTATTTTTTAAAAAAAGCCTGCATGAAAGGTGTCATCAGTAATTACAACCTTTACTGGATCTTGAAAATTAGAGCCAATTAGTAAATATAATCATCATTTTCAACACCCACAAAATTGTTGTTTTCAAATGTTTTCATCTCTGAACCAATTTGGCTGTAGAACAGTGTTACAAAACAGCACAATGTCAATCAGGCATGGACTCGCGGGACAGGGATGTAATATTGCCACTATATAAAGCATTGGTGTGGCCAAACATGGAATTTGCGGTTAAGCTTTGGACTCCAGTTTACAGAAAGTATGTACTGAAGGTAGAGAAAGTACAAAGACAAGCAACTGAACTAACCAAGGGGAATAGAACCAAGGCGCCCGCCTCGCCCAGGGATCGGCCTCTGACTCTGCGCGGCCATTGTAACACGGCCGCACAGAGTCAGTCAGCAGCTGCAAACTCGCTGTGCAGCTTCTGATACAGGGAGGAGGCAAGACAGATTGTTCCCCTCTTGCCTCCGTCCCTGTATGTATCAGCACTTAGTGAGCGCTGTACATACACAGCAGCGTCGCAGGGGGCGTACGGCTTTCACTGCGCCCCTTGTGACGCTAAAATCTCGTAAGCCAGCAGCTCTGCCGCTGAGGAGATTGCTGGGAGTTGCGCGACAGTGTAAGCGGTGTGACGTCATCACGCCGCTTACACTGCTCAGCAGCTCCCGGACATGGACGCGGGACCATGGGTTCGGGGCAAGGTGAGTATGTGTTTTTTTTTTTTAAATCTTATTATCATTAACAGCAGGGGACTACTATCCGGCTAAAAGGGGAAATTACCTGACCACAGAGGGCTACTACACAGCTATAGGGGCTACTAGCTGGCTACAGGGGGGCTATCTACCTGGCTACAGGGGGCAAACTACTTGGCCACATGGGGGCTACTACACAGCTATAGGGGGCTAATACCTGGCAACATGAGGGCTAGTACATGGCTATAGGGGGACACTGCCTGGCTACAGGGGGGCTACTACACAGTTATAGGGGCTACTACAGGGGCTACTACCTGGCTATAGGGGCTACTACAGGGGCTACTACCTGGCTATAGAAGCTACTACAGGGGGCTACTACATGTCTACAGGGACTACTATATGACTATAGGGGCTACTTACTGGCTACAGGGGGCTACTACATGGCTACAGGGGACATATTACCTGGCTACAGGGACTACTACATGGCTACAGATGACTAATATCTGGATACTGTATGGCTACAGGAGGCATATTACATGGCTACTATATGAGGTGCGCTATATGGGAGTTTGTATAGAGATACAGATTGGTAGAGAAGTGCTGATAAAGTGAGGAGTCTAGATGTTTGTTTTGTATATTCTACAGTGAAGAGTCGTGGCCAGGAGAAGTCATCATGGCGGTCTGGGACAGATGGAGAAGAAGAAGAGAAAGAGAACAACCCTTCAGAGACGTTTCCTGTAAGTCTTTGGATGTAACTTTACTTATATGTCTGGAGAGCCCGTGTACAACTGGTATCCACTACTGTATGGTCACTGTGTGCTGGTAATATAGTTTGTAGTATAATGGTTTGTATTCAGTAATGGTATTGTGTATTATTCAGTCACTATGTGCTGGTGATATGTGGTCATGGTGTGGTGGTATTATTTGGTAACTATGTGCTGGTGATATGTGGTCATGGTGTTGTGGTATTATTCGGTCACTATGTGCTGGTGATATGTGGTCTTAGTAGGACACTGGTACTAGTAGCCTGGGATTCTGGTTTTGTGTAGCAGTGTTATTTTGTAACTGTATGACTGTTATTTAGTAGTTTTATATGTAGCACATTGTGTTAAAGCTGTTTGTAAAAAAATTCCCAATGCCAAAATTGTGTTTTTTTGCTCATTTCATGTCCCCTAAAAGTTGGAATAAAAGTGATCACATCACATCACATCTATCCCAAAATAGTACCAATAAAAAGTACACTTCGCAAATTTCAAAAATAGAAAATGTTTGGATTTTATTTACGGTACAATAACATAAAAAAAAAAAACTACATATTTGGTATTACCGGAATTGTATCAACCTGAAGAATACAGAGAATACCTCATTTATACCGGAGAGTGAACACTGTAAGAAAAAAAAACTCAAACATGGCACAAGTACATTTTTAGAATTTTTTTTTTATTCCTTTAGGACAGATTGGTTCTTGCCTAATGGGTTTTCGAATTTTTCAATGCGTTTTAATGGCTTTTGTTTTCACCTAAGAACAAAAATGTAAAGCCATGATTTCACTACCAAGATAAATTTGCTACATCCATACTACTATGGAAGAACACCTGTTAAAACCACACCTCAGAAGTAATGGTTTAGATGAGAACTGCTCTGCCCACACATTGACTAGCGAGAATGTGGCTATAAAGAACAGCCCCAGTGCAGTTTAAACAGCTGCAAGTAGAGAAAGCTCCAAGCCATGGATTTTGTCCATGTAAATATTAGTATAATTGATGCTTACTTTGCTATGTCCTTAGCCTGGGCAGATGGACTTATGCTGATAGTACAGACTTTAGCAAAAGTCACCAGTATTTTCAATATTTATGCTTGTTAGAGCACAATAAAATGTTAAAAATTATAAAATAAAATTGATAAAAAATACAAAGAATAAAATAATTTGCTTAACAATTTATTAAGAATAAAATAAAGAAAATAGGGGTACACAATATTTCACCCAAAATAATGTATATAAATTGCAAGCTACCATATATGTCCTTTATATGGCAATTTTTTTTGCAAATTACAAGGATTGAAATAGCTACCAAGCCATACAAATAATAATAAAAATGTAATGGTTGATTGAATGTAGGGAGGCTTAGATGAAGAAATTCTCTTGCTATTTAAAGTGAATGTCATCCAAACATAGAACTTCTGTAAACATTTGCTAAAAGGAACTCATCAGAAGATTTATCCTGCCTGAACTACATGCAACATGAAATTCTAACAGGTTCCTTTGTTACAAACTGCTATTGTTTTACTCTTGATGTTGCTATAAGGAATGGGGAGAAGAGTTATGGAGGCAATTCCCTGCTTGTTCCTCTCTGTCCAGATTAACTTGATTGACTGTTTTTTTTTTCCTCCACACAGATGAGAGATCTGTTCATCAAGTTAAGTTGGGTGAGGGTGCAGTGTATTATGAAAGCCATCAAACTATTGCAACTTTTTTTTAGGATTAATAAATAATAAAAAAAGGGTTAACAAAGTGTTCTGAAAAACAATCCCAACCAAAAAAAAAAAAGGTGAACAGTTTTATCTAGCAAAACACCTTTTTTATGAAAAAAAATAATTTAAAAAAATCTACAAATCATTGCATTGATAACTAACAGAACTAACAAAATTATTTAGATGCTATGTATCCCACATAGTGAATACCAAAAGGTAAAGTAAATATATATAAATAATAAATATTCAGCAAGCTCCTTTTAGTGGTGACTGCAGGCAGCTTAGTGTTATATCTTAACAAGGTCATACTACGAAAGACATTTATCACCTATTCACAGGATAGGTTATAAATATCTGATCACTGGGGGTCCTGCTACTGGGACCCCCATGATTACTCGTATAGCAAGAAGGGCGTTGAACATGGCAGTAGTCAAACATGTGCACTGCTGCTCCATTCAAAGTCTATGGAAGCAATGGAGTCAAGTACAGCTCTCGGCTATCCCTGTAGCTCCCATTGACTAGGACCAGCAGTACGCATGTTTAACCACTGCTCTATTCAAACCTTTACTTAAAGCATGGAGTATGGAGAGAAAGGATGGGGAGGTGGAGAACCCATTTAAACGATTGTTGGGGTCCCAGCAGCTGGACGCCCTAGATATTAGACATTTATCACCGATCCTGTGCATAGATAGGAGATAATTGTCTTCAATGGCACAATCTTTTTATATTAGTATCTTAACAGAGGATTTGGAGCTTTGTATCAGAAAGCCATAAGTTTTATTAAGAAACTAAACTCCAATTTTCTGTGCTGATTAAAGTGACACAATGATAAACGGTGAAGAGTCACAAATATCAAGTAGTGAAGACCTGAAGATTCTGAAAGTTTTTAGTGCAGATTTTACAGTAGTAATGTACATTAAATTATCTCTTATTTGGGCACTGTTTATTACAATTATAGAGTATTGAAATTATAATTATTTAAGCTGAGCATTGATGAGACTCTGTATTACTAACTTTTAGTTGAATTCTCTGATATTTAAAGTCTAAGCTGTTGTCATCTATTTTATAGATATAATGAACACAAAGAGATACAGGAATATAGTAGACATTGATTTGATGGATGTCTGACAATTGCGACAGCACCAATCAATTCGTGCACATAGTGGTAAATGAAAACTGTCAAGGTCCCCAACTTCAAACACTTTTTCATATTTGAAAACGGGCCGTAGCTCTGGTAAGTATAGGAGCCAGGGCTACGGCCCGTTTTTCTTCCATTCTCCAATTTTCTCTTTATTGACTCGTTGAAACAGGTCGGATGACCGAAACGTTCTCAAAGTCACAATTCATTGTCTTTCACCGGAGCCTGTAGTGAATTTTGCAATAAAAATATTCCTTGTGTGTTTGCAACGAATCCACTGAGTGTGCAGTCTATTTATCTAAACTTTGGACTTATATGTATTTTTGACTTGCACCTCTTAAAACGTATTCTATCACGGAGTGCTTTTCCCTACCAAAAAACTTTCTATGCAATACATTAGGCTGTATAAATGATCGCACCCCCTAGTGGTGTAGCACCCTAGAGGGACTCAAAGTAAAAGTAAAGTAAAAAAAAAGTTTTAAGGTATAAAAAAATAAAAAAATTAAAAGTTCTAATTACCCCCTTTTTGTCATTCTACAAATAAAAGAAATAAAATAATAAAAAAGTTACACATATTTGGTATTGCCGGGTCGGAAAAAATCTGATCTATTAAAATATAAAATCGCTTATCCCGTACGTTGAACACCGTAGAAGAAAAAAAATTCCAAACGCCAATAAAAATCGGAATAAAAGTGATAAAAAGGTCTCATGTATTCCAAACTGCTAGCAATAAAAAGTGCACTTCATCCCGCAAAAAATGCACCTTCGTTGATGCCCCTAGGGGTTAGTACAAAAAAATTATTGGTCGAACAAAATGGCACTGCCGTGCAAATTTCAAAAATAGAAAATGTTTGGAATTTTTTTTACGGAACCAAAACATAACTGGAACCCTACATGTTTGGTTTTGGCGGATGTGTATCAACCTGCAGAATACAAATAACATATCACTTTTACCAAGGATTGAACGCCGCAAAAACAAAACTCCCGCAAACATGGTGCAAGTATATTTTTTTTCGCATTTTGTCCCTCTTAGAATTTTTTTGCGGTTTCCCAGTATATTCTATTGTACGATAAATGACATCGTTAGATAGCACATCTTGTCCCACAAAATAAATGCCCTCATATGTCTATGTAGGTGGAAAAAGAAAAATGTTCTGGCTTTTGGAAGGCGAGGAGGAGAAAAATAAAGAGTGATATTTTTTTCTTTTGAGGGATTAAAGGGTTAAACAATCACTTTAGTGAAAATGATATGAGTAGTTCATACAAAGTATAATAACAGACAAACCAGTTTCCTGCAACAAGCAAGAAAAATATAAACAGTGGTATGTAAGGAGAGTACAAACAGCAGTATGCGATCATTGTAAAATTATCGTCCGCAAGAAGAAGAACATATACACATTATGATGTGGTCACAGTGATGTAAAAGGGAGAAGCATATAGTTTCATATTACATAGGACCGTTGGTATAGTAGTTGGAAGACAAGGAGGATCAGCAAGTAGTAATTTGCAAGAGCAGTTGAAGTTAACTCTATTGATCACTTTGGATAATAGTGGGATCTTGGGGGTCTTACAAGCACATGCCAAGGCAGTTCTAGCTGAAATCAACACATGGAAAAACACAGTACTGAACAAATGAGTGACTTCCCGTAGGCCTATATCCAGAACTGCAAGCTCAGGCTTTGGTTTGCAGTGGAATCCAGTCACCTCAGAGAGTAAAGGAAAAATTGATATCCAAAACTGCTTAATATATGGGCATACCCACCAGACATGCAACAATGTACCCTGCTGCCCGCATTGTTTCCAGCATAGGTTCGATGAACCCTGAGATATGTGTGCTAGACGGGTGGGAGAAAGGTACCATCTCAGATGTATTTTGCTCATTATTTCAGTGTGGTTAAGGCACTTAGAAAACTTTAGAGGGGCCAAGTGTGCTGTATGCCACTGTGACAAGGTGAAACTTTTGGATAGTTCCAGTTCCCATTTAATCATCAAGTGGAATCTAACACAAGAATGACTGTTGAGAAGCAGATGATAGGCCAGTGACATAACATTTTCAAAGCCCTTCTTTCCAAAAAGAAAGTGTTGTAAGTCAGAGGTGTCAGGAGTAGGGATGATAGATTATAATCAACAAAGTTGAAATCGGCACGTTTTTTAGGTTGATCGGAAATTTCCGATCACGCGATATTTTAGGTGAGAATCTGCGCATAATCTATTACTATTGCGGCATTTTCGGCGCTTCCTGTCATTTTGGCAGCCAGCAAATCAGCTTAGAGCATAGAGCAGGGTGAGCTGGTTGTGCGACGTCATGACTTTGACGTAAGGTTGTCTTTGGGGGGAAAAATCACAGGGCCCCTCTTTTCCATGGGAAACAGCTTTTCCTTTTCTTTATTCAGTGTTTCAGGTTCTCCACTAGGCAGGACATGTGCTGGATCTCTCCCCAAAAACAGCCAGTTTAAGAACTTTCCCTTTTTTTTTCTTTACAAACAACATGCTTTTAGCTTTTGAACTTTGAAAAACGGTAGATCGAGAATTTCACTTTTTGTTAGGTTTTTTTTCCATTTTGGGGCGAACCCCATTTTTGTTCAAAGACCCCCCTTTTGTATTTAATTTGGGTACAATTTTGTAGAAATTTTGCGGTGGGGTTTCATAGGTGAAAAAACCCATTTTTTAAATTAAATGGGTATAACTTTTTAAATTAGCTTTTTTTCATTTTGGTGGGGGCCCTTTTTTTTGTTCAAAAAAGCCACCTTGTATTTAAAATTTGAATACAAAAATTTTTTGTGGTAACTGCGTTTTTATTTCATTGACCCCAAAACCCACCCTTTTTTTAATCCGTTTACTTTTAAAATTTACTGTATTTCACTTTGGTGGGGGGGCCCATTTTTGTTAAAAAGCCCCCTTTGTATTTAAATTTGAATGCAGATTTTTTTTTTGGAAACTGCTTTTGTATTTCTTTGGGTTGAAAAAACCCCCCTTTTTGTTTTATCCGTATAATTTTTAAATAGCTTTTTTGCACGGGGTGGGCCCCTTTTTTTTTTTTTAAAAAATAGCCACGTTGATGCCCAATTTTCCTAAAATTTTTTCCCTTAGAAAATTTTTCCCCATTTGCCCATTGCTGAAAAAAAAAGCTTTTTTCCCCTCCGTTAATTTCTGAAGTTTATAATCATTTTGGGCGCAGATAGCGCATTTTAATTATATTTTTTTGAAAACTATAAATTCCCTATTTCCTTTTAGGGGCCAGTTTTAAACCCGGGGACCAAAGGGAAGAACACTGTTGATTTTGTTTAAAACGGTTTTTTCCCCAAAACCAGACTGCATTCAAAAAGGGTATTTGCTAGAAACAATTCTGTTTTTTTAATCCCTTTTTTGGCCCTGTAAAAAAAATTAGAGGGATTTAAAAAGGGATTTGTGATTTGTCGTCTCTAAAATAAGGGGAACTGTAAAAAAACTTTTCCAACCTTTTTAAAATTTTTTTTCTTCTGAACTTGGAGTGAAAAGCGGGTGGTAAGGGGGTGTAGGCATGGAGGAAAGAGGTACGAGGAGAAAGGTCCCCGGTAAACCAACCCAGGGGGAATCGTGGGTTTGCAGGACCTTTTCAGGCCTGTCACCCGGGGGTTCAGGGCCCTGTGAATCCCCAGTAACAAACGGGCCCTCCCCAAAACCCCTTTTCCCTTCAGGGGGTTAATGAAACCCCTTCACCCCAAGCTTCTTCCCTCCCCTTTCCTCCCACCCAGGCCTCAAATGTCTTTTATCGGGCATCGACAAAATCCGTCCAACATAAAGCAAAGGCACCCCAAATGTAAAACTCGTGTACCCCCCAAATGTGGTTTTAATCCTTTTTTGAAGACCACTTTGATGAAAAAAATTGGGGTTGGGGTAGAAGGCTTTTTCCAAAGATAAAGGGGCCCAGGGGGGGGAAGATTTTGTCTGCTCTGACCCCCCAAATCGCTGATCCCATCAAAGGAGGAAAAGGGAAGCCGGTCAATGGGCAAAATTTTCCCCCCCGGGGCCCGGGCAAGCCTTGCAGGGCCTGTTGCTTTGTAGCCCCCCCAGCTCCGGGATAAAGGGAAAGTCAGGACGACCCAAGTCACCTGTGTTGAGATGATGATAAACGACATTGCGGATCCAATGTTTTTTTTTCCCGCAAAATTTTGCTTGCAAGCGTTCATCACGGGGACGAGGGGGAAGCCGAGGGGATAGGTAAAAACATACCCTTCACACCTCAAAAAAGGGGGGTCGCACAAGTCCGCCGAGATTTTTCCCCCAGCCACGCCCAGCGGAAAACCCTTCGCTTATCCCCGGGCCCCAAATGGCCCAAGGACCTCTAAAGCCGGGGCCCTTTTTCGAGAAAACCTCTATTCACCCAGCGAAGTCTTTATGCCCCCCTTTGCCATAAACGCATCAGTAGAGGCAAAAATTCTTAGGTTTTTAAAATCCACCAAACATGCCCTAGTCAAATGAAACGAATGCATGGGTTGAAAGGGAAAGGGAAAAACTTGGGCCCAAAAAAAAGGCCCCACACCGAGGGCCGGGGCCCTTCCAACCACTGTCACCCCCCTCTGTTCCGCCTCCCCCTTTCCTCCCGGCCCCCCCCCAAGAAATTCCCAGCTCCCCATGTCTCTAAAAAGACTTTACAAAGGGAAACAGCCTCCCACCGTTCCCCCCGAGTACCCCCCAGCACTAAAAGGGAACCCATACCACCCCTTCTCCTTCCACCATTTTAAGACCCCTAAACGCCTTTACAGGGCCAGTCTAGAAGGCCCCAGCCTTCTTTTAAAACCGGGGTTTGGGAGCAGAAAAAAAACACTTTACCAACCCTTTCCCAAAAACAAAAAACCGGGGAAATGTGGGGGCATTGCCAGGCTTTTGCCTTGGAAATTTTTTCCTTTTCCGTCTGGGGGCCACAGAGGGGGTTCCACCACGTCATGGCCCTTCCCTGCCCCCAAACCAGATGTGACGGGATTTCTTTTTCGGGGAAAAAGCCGTCCCACCCCGGGCCAGCCAGGGGGTTTTCTGTCCCCCGGGAAAATTCCTTTGCCCACCCGAAAAATGGACTAGAAAAGCACGGCCGAGGCCTCTATATCTCTGTGACAGCTCACGGGTGAGCTGGGGGGTGTCTCTGGGGGTTTAACGGTGGCTCTCGGCTCGGCGCAACGTCTTCAAAACTGAAAGGGGATAGGGGGGCAGGGTTTTTTTCCCCCCAAGGGTTTCCTCTTTTTTGGCATCACGTGCCCGGTTGAAATTAATCTGTCTTGGAGACCGTCAAACACATGGGGCAGCATTGGGCGGCTTTTTTCCCAAACAAAGAACCGGGGAGCGCGGGCAAGTGACAAAAAAACCTTTGGCACAAAAAATAAAATTTGCCATCCGGGAAATTTCTAAAGCGTTTCCCGGGTTGGATGCCTTTGCTGTAAAGGCTCAGGGTCTGACCCTCGCATTTCCCTTTTCGGTTCGCCCCCGGCTTCGTCGCGCCGGTTTGGGGTTGCGGGTTTTCAGCTCCGGCCCCTTTTTTCCCCATCAACTGTATCTTTGTTGGAAAACCGCGGGAAATTTTCCCCCCCTCCACATGCCCCCGCGTTTGGGGCCCAGCAGCGAAATGCCATTACGCAGTCGAAGTAAACAAAATGGCCGGGCCCAAGAGGGGTTGGGGAAACCTGGGGGTTTTAAACCCACCGAGAAAGGGGGAACCGGGTGAAAGAGCCCTGAAACCATCCTTAAAAATTTTTGAAAGGAAGTCCCCAAAAATGGTCGTGGGGCCCCAATGCCCTTGTCAGCTTAGCATTGTGGTGATCTTATTTGGAACGTTTCGTTGGACACTTTTTGAAACATCAGGTCCACCCACGAAGGGGGGAAAAGACGGCCCCAGATCCACGAAACCCCCTTTTTTTTCCATCGAATCCAAAAGGGCCCTGACATTTTAAAATTTTTTACCCGGTCTTCATTAGGCAGGGGCCCTGGGGGCCGGGGCCCTAGTCCCAAGGTGGCCCCTTCAGCTCTCGGGGGTGCATAATCTAAAGGCAAGCAGGGTTTGTGTTGAAGCTGTGCCGGGGGAAGCGGAGAAGGAGGAGGATGGGGTATTCCTAGACACCAAATTGTTACCGACGTCCCTGTTTTGGAAAAAGGGGTTTGGGCACAATTTAAAGGCGGAGGAGGAAGATGGAAAAATGGGTTTTGTTTGTGCCCACGCCAAGAGGTTTGGGAAAATTTAAAGGGGCTCCATCTCTCACATGATGTTTGGTTTCCATTTCCTCCAACTTGACCCTTTCGCTTTAAGGTCATAAAACTGAAAAAACAGTTACGGGGTTGGCCCCCCCTCCGGGGATCCCAGTACAAAAAAAAACTCAGCACTTTCCTTCCCCCCCCCAAAAGAGAGAAAATGCAAAAAATTGGAAAACCCTTCCTGTTTGTCAACTGGAGACATCTTTTTGCTCTGTTCACCCCCCAAAATGTCACGGTGGAACAAATCAGCACGTGACAGCATAGATTTCCCCAAGTAGCGGGAGCGGCGGGGCAGCAGGCAAGGGGGCAGAAGCCTAATGGGTTGACCTCTGGAAATTTCTTTTTTTCCCACCCCCCCAAACGAATGTAATGCAGGGCACACATAAAACCCAGACAGGACCGGCTTAAGATCTTGGGCCCCGATACCCTGCGCCCTCAACACCAATTTTTTTTGCATTTTTCCGGCCCCAATCGACTTCTGAAAAATCCAAAATGGTTTGAATGGCCCGAGCTCGCTCGCCCGCCTTTAGGAGGTTTTTGTCCTGCCCAGAAGCCGGTTTTTTTAACTGAGGGGAACCTTAAAAGCACAGCTGGAAGAGTCATTACAGAAAAAACGCCCCCGGTTTTCCCACAGATAAAATCAGGAAAGGATCTCTGATGTTGTTGTGGCCCGATTCCCGGGGGGTCCCCCGTTTATTTCCCGGGGTCTACTTCAAAATTCCCTTCCAAAAAAAAATGGTCCCCCTTAAAACCTTTTTTTTAAATGATCATTTCTTACTGCAATTTTTTTTCTCATTTCCCCAAAGTTCATTTTCCCGGTTTTTTTGCGGTGGGGAAAGACTGTAAAAGACCCCAAAGGGTTTTAAATTAAAAAAAATGAAATTCCATTTTTTCACTTCTTTCTTTAGTTTTTTTTCATTTTGGGTCAAGGGTTTTTTTGGGGTTTCATGGTGCTGTGAGAACAGCTATAATAATGACCCTTTTTGGAAAACCAGAAATGTGGTTCAAAAGTGGCATTTCCCCCTCACAATTTTTAAACCCGTGGTGAAAGTTTTTTTTTATAATTTTTTGGGCCATGCTGCGGTGAAATGCAACAATATTTAACGGTCCAAATTTAAAAAATGTGGTTTCAAACGGGACATTTGTTCTTAAACAATTGTAAAACGTTGCAAAGGGGGCCCAGGGTTTTAAATTTTTTGGGGGGCATGTTGCTGTGAAATCCCGGGCCGTACTAAGGTCCTATTCAAAAAAAATGTGGTCTTTTAAACAGAAATTTGTTCTTCCCAATTGTCAAGAGGGTTTAAGGGTGATGGTGCTTCAAAAAACCCCGGAATGGGTTTAGGACACTGTTAATGGACCACAAATTTTTAAAAAAAATGACTTGTTTTTTTGCAAGATCTTAAAAATAGCTAGAATCCCCGTAGTGAGACAACCAATTTTTTTACAATTAAAAAAAAAGAAACAAAGATATGGTGGGAATTCCCCTCCTTTAAAAAGGTCATTTTAAAAAATCCTTTTTCCCGGGACTTTTTAATCTGTGGGCAGACAGGTTTAAGGGGCATGATGCGTTCCAGGACAGGGAAGTCCAATGGCCCCCGTTCAATTTTAAAAAAAAGTTTTTTAAATTTAAAAAAACTGCACTTCTCGGGATGAAAGAGCGATTAAATTGACTTCGTCATCCGGGACCCATAAATCGATATTCCGGCAATTTTCAAGACGATTTCCCCCTAAATCGATAATTTGAATTTTTGCCGATGAAAACCCTTTAAATCTTTGGAGGGAACAAACCCCCTTCATTTATTTTACCCCAAAAAAGGGCTTTTGGGGGAAACTGGGAAAAAACATTTCCCCAACAAATTTAAAAGGGTACATGCTACATCTTAAGCAACCCCACTTAGGTTATTAAAAACCACAGAAAAAAAATCACAGACCAAATTTACTATCCCCCTTTTTTTTCCCCCAGCAAGATTTCCCCAAAAACCCGCAAACACCCACCAAAATTAAAAAATGCCCGAAGGGCCCGTATGATTTGGAACCAAACATTTTTTCTTAATGGGTATTTTAATATCCCTGTCCTGGAAAGCCCAAAATGAGCCCCCAAACCCGCTGGGCCCCCCGATTTAAAAAAGTGGCCGGAAAAAAAGGGTCTGTCAAAACCCCCATTTTTTTTGAACGGACATTTTAAAATTTTATCGCCTGTAAATGCAGAATGACCCTTTAAACCCCCTTGGGCCCCCAGATTAAAAAGTGCCCGGAAAAAAAGGGGTCTTTGAACCACCAAATTTTGTTGAACTGGACATTGACTTTTACCCGTTCTGTACCAAGTATGACCATTAAAAACCCGTCTGACCCCAGATTAAAAAGTGCCGGGAAAAAAGGGGTTTTTTTGAACCCCCCATTTTTTGTTTCACTTTGGGCATTTTACTATAACTGGGACTTTAACCCCAAAAATCAATTTAAAAATTTCCCGACCCACAAATTAAAAAAAATCCGGGAAAAAAGGGTTCTTTTAACCCCCATTTTAGTTTCAAAAAAGGCATTTTTATACCCCGTAATGGGGCCCCAGCATGAGCCCCAAACCTCCCCTGGGCCCCCCCGATTTTAAAAAAATGCCGGAAATAGGAGTCTTTTAAACCCCCCCATTTTATTTTAAAAAAGGGCATTGACTATACCTTTTTCGTCCACAGTATGAACCCTTTAAACCTTTCTTTACCCACAGATTTTAAAAGTGGGAAAAGGATCTTAAACCACCATTTTAAATTGGGAAATGGAATTGGGCTATATCTGTCCTGTTAAACCCAAAAAGTTGGGGCCCTTTAAAACCCGTTGACCCACAAAATTAAAAAAATGCCGGGAAAAAAAAGTCTTTAAACCCCCCTTTTTGTTTCACTGGCATTGACTAACCTGTACGGGCCCCAGCATGGCCCCCCCAAAACCCGCATGAAACCCCCCCAAATTTTAAAAAATGCCGGGAAAAAGGAGTCCCTTTTTTAACCCCTTTTTTGTTTTACTGGAGATTGTATTTACCTGTGCTGGGCCACAAACATTTAGCCCCAAAACCTGCAACCCCCCCCCAATTTTAAAAATGCCGGAATTTGGAGTTTTTTTTAAAACCCCATTTTAGTTTTAACTGGACATTGGGCTATACCTTTCCCGGGAAAAGGGAAAGACCCCAAACCTGCATACCCCCAGATTTAAAAAAATGCCGGAAATAAATCTTTTTAACCAAACCCTTTTTTGTTGAACTGGACATTGACTATACCGTTCTGGGCCACCGCATGAGCCCCCCAAAAATGAAAGACCCCCAGATTAAAAAGTCCCGGAAAAAAAGGGGGTCCTTTTTTTAACACCCAATTTTTTTTTTGAAGTTGGGCTTTGAAATATCTGTTTCCCGGGCCCCCAGGCCCTGACCCTTAAAATGTTTGATCCACAGATCACAAAAGTGGCCCCTTTCTCTTTTGTAAAGTGACTGTCATTTAGTAATTTTTTGGGAACTGACATTTTTTCAGAATTTATTTAGGGGAAATTTTATTTAAAGTTTTAAAATTTTTATCATTTTTTCCCTTTTTTTTTTTAAATGTGATAAACCCTACAAAAACACCCCCCGGGAGTTTTTTAAAAATTTTTTTTTACACGTTAGATGGTTTTAAATTTGTCCACAAAACCCCATAAAATAATTTAAAAATTTTCCCCATTTTATCCCCAAAACACTTCTTAGTCAGAAGACATTTGCCCTCCTGGCTTTTGGGGGAATTTACCCCAAACAAATTTAATGGTTTCAATTTTTTTTCCAAAAACCTTTTCATATTAGGGGCAGGGCCCCCCCTGGGGAAACAAATTTATGCGAACCCCATATTTACCCCAGTCCCCGAAAAAATGGTTTTTAAACCACCCCCTTGTGCAATTTTGGGGTCCGGGCCCTGGAGCCCTTTTTTACACTAATTTTTTCCTCAAGAAAACCCTTTTTCAAAATCTGATTTTTTTTGAGAAATTTTAAACTCTCCTATTGCCCCTAACCGGGGTGAGGCCTTTCTGCCGTCATCTATCTGTTAAAAACCCGGGGGTCCAGCTGCAGGGCCGACCCTTTCGGTTTGGGGTGCCGGGGGGAGCCCCGGGGGAGGGATTGTCATCTATTAACACTAGGTTTCCCGCTGCCAGGACCAGACTTAAAGTGGGTGTGGTGAGAGCCCAAGGGTAGGGGTCTGTCACTATTAAAAACGCAGGGGCAGCCCGCCATGGCAGGAGGTTTTCAGTGGGCGGTGAAGGGCCCCGGCTGGCGTCCGTTTTTCATTAAGGGCTTTTTTACCGTGTTTTGACGCAGCAAACGAAAAACGTTTTTGCTGAAGCAGGTGCGGGGCGGAATGTGAGGTAAAACCTCCAACCCTCCCCATACACATCAAGACCTGGGTAGCGCTTGCCCCCCCCCTATGATTTGGGGCCAATTTAGCTTCACTTGGAAATAATGGTGGTTTAAAGTCCCCGTTTTTAAACCCCCTGCCCTTTTTCTTGGCATTCTTTTTCACTTTTTTCTCAACCCTGTTTGGGGGAAACGTCTCTGTTCTTTTTTTCTTGTCCGTTTCCCATACTCCATGTTTCCCTGAATAACCGAAAATCTGGTCAAAAACTTTTCCCCGTACCCCCTTGTTTCCAATTTAGAGGGAAATTTTTTTAACCCCGCTATTTTGTACTTCCAAAATTTTTTATTTTGTTTTTAAATTTTGAAAACAAAAATTTTTTTAAAAAAAAGGGTGGGAAAACCTTTTGTAAGCCTCATGGGTAAGCCTCCATAAAGAACACATTCCGTCGACATCTCTAAACTGTTAGAACGAACATCTTATTTTCTGCCTGGGCCCAACCCCAAAAATTCCCCACTGTTTTACCAAACCCCTACCCTAATGATTACCTTAAAAATCCTTCATTGACATCGGCCCCTCATTCCAAACTTCCCTCACATTTTTTTTTCAATTTTCTCCATAATTTTGGGAAATTTCTGCCCAAAACCCTTTAAAAGGCCCCGCAATTTTCTCCCGGGCTAGTGTTTTAAACGATTTTGGGGGTTTAACTATCGTCATCGGAAACGATAGTCGATTTCGTCAATTATCATCCCCAAAATCCGATTAAAAATAACAACCCATAAACCTTTAAAATTTTGGGGCGAGAGGAACAATACCTTCATTCTTAAACCCCAAACAGGGTGGAGAAGCTAACATCCTTTAACCCTTTAAAAAGGATATGTGCTACATTTTTACAACAAGATTTCACAGAAAAAAAACTCCCCCCAACTAAATTCATTATCCCGTTTGAAACAAAACAGCATTTACCCTTAAAACCTGCAAGGGGGAAACCCAAAATTAAAAAAGTTCCAGAAGGTTTTTGGGTTTGAGGGGGAAAAATTTTTTATCCCGACAAAGTTGAAATCGGGGACGGTTTTTTATTTTGGAAAAAAGGGAAATTTTTTCGAAAACCCCGCGATTAATTTTTAGGCCCTTTTAAATTCCTGGGGCTTTAAACTTTAATATCTCGCCATTTTTGGCGCTTTCCCGTCATTTTGGCGGCCAGCAAAACCCGGCCTTGTTAGAATAGAAGCAGGGTGAGCTGGGGGTGCGACCATGACTGGGTGTTATGGGGGGTTTTTGGGTGGAAAAAAACACCCTGACCTCCCTTTTTTCCCTTGAACAAACCCTTCCTGTTCTAAACCCCAGTGGGGTGGGCAGTGCTCATAGAATAGGGCTGCGCTCTGGCCCCTGTCCAAACAGCTCAGCAAAAAAGCTCAGCGAAAAATTTTTCTTTTTGTTCCGGGCAGCTTTTTACTTTTAGCTGTGGAACCTTAAAACTTAGGTTTGATTAGAGGGTTTGCAGATTTTAGGTTTGTTAGGTTTAAATTTTTTTAAAGGGGCTCTAGCCCTGAAAAATCACGGGTGGAGCGGGGGGGGGGGGTGGGGGCCCCTGGCGAACACAGACAAGCTCTTTAAAAGGGGAAATGGATATTGTGCACCAAGACCTTTTGTGTAACCCTTGCATTGAAATAGCTTTTTATTAACAGTTTTTTTGTTTTAAATATTATTGGATTTGGGCCCCCTGAACTTATTTTAGGATACAGATCTTTTCCCAGTAACTGCCCGGTCTATTTGTTAGGGGCCCAAAAATCCCCCTTTTTTAAATTTTCAAATAACATTTCGATAGGGGTTTTTTTTTACTTTTTTGGGCAGTCAAGCTTTGTTGATAGAGCCACCTTGCAGTTAAATTTTAAAACCAAACAATTTTTAGTCATCACGGTGTATTGATAGTGCCAAAAAAAAACCTTTTTTTATCCGATTCATTTCAATTTCGTGTTTTTTTTTACTTTTGGGCCCCAGGCCGCTTTGTTGATAGAGCCACCTTCATTTAAAAATTTTAATCCAGCAATTTTGCGTTTAAAACCCCAGGTGTATTGAAAGGTGCCCAAAAAAAACATTTATTATCCGTTTTTACATTTCAAATAGGTTTTTTTTTTTTTCACTTTTATTTTTCAAGCTTTCTTGAAGAGGTACCTTGCACTTAAATTTTAATCCCCCAATTTTGTAGTCACCCCCAGGTTTTATTTTTAGGTTCCAAAAATATTTTTTTTATCCGTATACAAATTTTAGATGGGGTTTTTTTTACTTTTGGTCAGTCAAACTTTGTTGATAAGGTTTCCTTGCAGTTTTAAAAATTTTAAAACCAGAAATTTTTTAGTCAACACGGTGTATTGATAGGTGCCAAAAAAAACCGTTTTTTATCCTTTTCATTTCAAAGGGTGTTTTTTTTTTTCCTTTTTGGGCAGTCAACTTTGTTCATTGAAGGGACCCTTTTCACTTAAATTTTAATCCAGCAATTTTTTTTGTCACCAAGGTGGATTGATAGTGCCAAAAAAAACCTTTTATTATCCCCTATAAAATTTCAGTAGGGTTTTTTTTCACTTTTTATCAGTCAAGCTTTGTTTATAGAGGTACCTTGCACTTTTTAAATTTTAATACAGCAATTTTTTAGTCACCCCGGGGTATTTATAGGGGCCAAAAATTTCCCTTTTATTATCCGTTAAAAACATTTCAAAATACTTTTATTTTTTTTTTCCCTTTTGGCCCCAGGCCAGGGTTTGTTTTATAGAGCCACCTTGCATTTTAAATTTTAATTCCCCGCAAATTTTTAGTCACCCCGGGTATGGAAAGGGGGCGAAAAACACCTTTTAAATTTTCCCTATACATTTCAGTAGGTGTTTTTTCACTTTTGGTCAGTTCCCAAACTTTTTTTGATAGAGGGGACCTTGCACTTAAATTTTAATCCAAAATTTTGTTTTAATTTTTAGGGGTTTTGAGAATAGCTGTGATTTGCCGCTTTTAAAAAAGGGCTTTTCCCAAAAAAAATTCCCTTCCTCCTTTTCAAATTTTTTTCTTTCCCGGAAAAATGGGGCAAATACAGGTGGTAAGCGAAAAAAGCGGGGGGGAGAAATGGAGGTAAGGACGAGAGAAGGTTTCTCCTTTTCCCGTTTCAGGGGGCCCCAACCGTGCCAGCGGGTCGTCGGTTTTCAGGACCGTCGAGGGCCCGTCCCGCTGGGTCAGGGCCCTGGAATCCAATAAAAGAACAGCGTCGCCAATCTGTTCTTTTAGTGGTTTAAAGCAACCTGGATGATTTTTTTCTGCTTTTGAAGCCCAGTTTTGGCCATTTAGAGGGGGGAAAAGGACGGGCCCTCCCAAAAAAAACAAAAATCCCGGGCGGGGCCGGGAAAACCTTGCAGTGCCCTTGTTGTTGCCCCAGCTCCTTTGGGCAGAAATGTCAGGACGGGGAAAGTCACCTTTTTTTGATTATGATGATGCGAAAATTGCAGATCCAACGTGGGCTTTTTCAGAGAATTTTTTTTCAGCGGTTTTTTCACTGACGAAAGGGGGAAGGGCGATGGGGTGTGTCAATTTCGGAACCCCCTCCAAAAAAGGGGGGGGGCCCCTCGCAGAAGTCCCCCTGAAAAGATTTCCCCCAGCCACGTTACAGGGAAAAAACCCCTCCCCTCTTTTCGCCGTCAAAAAGGTCCCCGGGCCCTCAAGCCTGGGCCTTTTTGAGCAACCCCCCTGTTTTACCCAGCGATGTCATTTCCGCCTTGCCCGAAAAGCATAAGTAGAAGGCAAAATCTTAGGTGTTAACCACCACCAACATGCCTAGTCACATTCAAGAAGCATGAGTTGAAATGGAGGCATCACTTGGCCCAAAAAAAGGCCCAGACCCTGCCCGGGGGTTCCAAACCCCTGTCACACCCTCTTTCCCCCCTCCCCTCCTTTCCCCCACCCACCAACTACCTCAGTGCCCCCTGTCTCTCAGAGTTCCCTGCAGGGATCACCTCCGCTTCACCTCCCACCCCTCGGGCCGGGGGTCCACCAGCACCACCAGAGACCCATCCCCCCCTTCTCCTTTGCCAGTTTGAAAGACCTTTTTGCCTTTCACGGCCAGGGCTAGCAGCCAGCCTTCTGTCTTCCAGGTTTTGGGGGCAGAAAAAAACACTTTAACCCCCAAAACCCTCCCCAAAACCCCAAAGCCCGAATGTGGAAATTTCCCGGTTTTGGCCCTTTGGGGTGTTGCCCCTTTTCCCTCTGGTGGACACAATTTTTCCGCCCCCGTAAAGGTACTTTTCCCTTTCCCCCAATACCAATGCCGACAGGGCATTTATTTTTCAGAAAAAACCCCTCCCGGGCCCCGGGGCCCGCCACGTGTCATTTTAAAATTTCAACGCGTTGTCTGCATCTTGTCCGGGGGAAAAATCCATCTGACCCCCGACATATGGAATTTGTTTGCAAGGCCAAGGCCGCTATATCCTGTGCAGCTCACTGGTTAGCTGGTTTATGTCTCTGGGGGTGACGGGGGCTCTCAGGCCCCCGGCACGTCTTCAAAACCGAAAGGGTGGTGCAGGGCTCTTTCCCCCCAAAGGGCCCCTTTGGGGGATCCTTTCCCAAGAAACCAGGGGTGTTGAAATTAAAATTTCCCCTTTTGGGGAACCCCCACACACAGGTAGGAGCTGTGGAAAGGCTCCCCTGCAAACAAAAACCGAAGGGTTTGGGTGGGTGGGCAAGAACCCTTTTGCCCGGGAAGAAAAGGTTTTGGGGATAACGGGCGAAAAACTGTGGCCCCCCCTTTTAAATCGGTTTTGGGTGGAGCACATCCCTTGCCCCGGACATGTCATGAAACCCTTTTGTCCAGAAATTTCCCAAAGAGCTTAAAAACCCCGGGGCTGGACTGGTGCCCGAAGAAAGGCCCCGAAGTTGGTTCGCACCCCCCCCCCCGTTCGCCACGCCTTTTTTCCCTCTCGCCCGGCTGGGTTTCAGCGTCAGCTCGGCCTCCCCCTCCCCCGTCTCATTGTTGACGTGGGAAAACCTTGGAAAATTTAAACCCCCCCACCTGCTCCACGATTTTGGCAGCAGCGCAATGCCATTACGCAGCACGAAGTGGCACATGGGGCCCGGAAAAAAGCCCGGTGCAGACCTCGGGGTATTTTAGCCCCGAAGTGGGGGCAGGTGAAAGAGCTCTGCCCCCCTTTCCCTTGCCAGTTTTGAAGAAGCCACCAAAATGGTCAGTGCAGACAACGCCCTTTTCAGCATGAGCATTGTGGTGATCTTAGTTCTGGAACGATCGTTGGACACTCTGAAACAACAGGTCCCGTCAGCGACGGAGGAGGAGACGGACACAGATGCGGACACGAAGCCTTTCCTCTCCGTCGAAACCCACAAGGCCGACAGTTTCACAATTTCATCGGTCTTCACTAGGCAGTGGTTCGGGGTCCAGGGCTAGTGCAAGGCAGTGCATCAGCTCTCAGGGTGCATCATCTGAGGCAAGTCAGGGCTGTGTTGACGCTGTGCCAGAGGAAGCATAGGAGGAGGAGGAGGAGGAGGTATTCCTGGACACCGACGTTACCGACGTCCCTGCCTTGGAAAGGGGTTTTGGCGCGAATTTGAGGCGGAGGAGGAAGAGAGGAAGATCAGTTTGTTTGGCCCCGGGGACCCAAAGGCTTGGGAAATCAAGGCTCCATCTCTCACATGAGTGCTTGGATGCTCCTTTTCCCTCCAACATGATCCTCGCATTAAGGCCATCAAAATGAACAACAGTTACTGGGTGGCCACTCTCCTGGATCCCCGGTACAATACAAATCTCAGCACTTTCCTTCCACCCACCCAAATAGAGAGTAAAATGCAGGAAATGGAGACCTTGCTGATTGATCAACTGGAGACATCTGTTGCGTATGCTCACATTCCTCAAATGTCACGGTGGAACAATATCAGTGACGTGACAGCAGTAGAGTGCCAAGTAGCCGTAGGGGCAGCAGCAGCAGCAGCAGGCAAGGTGGCAGAAGCCTAATGGGTGACCTCTGGCAATCTTTATTTACCACCTCACCAACGCATGCAATGCAGGGCACATATCCAACGCACAGAGACCAGCTTAAGATCATGGTCCACGACTATCTTTCGTCTCAACACCAATGTTTTTGTATGTGTTCTGGACCCAATTTGGGCTTCTGGGTATCCAAAATGGATGAATGGCCCGAGCTCGCTCGCCAAAGCCAAGAGTGTTGTCCTGCCCACAGCCGGTCATATTGAGCGGACCTTCAGCACAGCTGGAGGAGTCATTACAGACAAACGCATCCGGCTTTCCACAGATAATGTGGATGTTTGACTTTTATCAGATGAATCAATATGGATCTCTGATGATATTGTGGCCCCAATTGCCAAGGTCACAATTAGTTGCCCGGGCTACTTCACATTTCCCCTTCAAACAGAAATGGTCCTCTTTAAAACTTTTTTTTAAAATGATCATTTCTTACTGCAATTTTTATTCTCAGTTCCCAACAGTTCATTTTGCTGGTTTTGCTGTGAGGAGACTGTAAAAGACAGCAAGGTTTCATGACAACACCGTATTCCATTTACTCACTTTATCTTTAGAAGTTTTCGCATTGTCAATGGTTTTGAGGTCATGTTGCTGTGAGATACAGCTATAATCATGGTCCTTTGGAACAGAAATGTGGCTTCTAAGTGGCATTTCTCCATCACAATTTTTAATAGTGGCTGAGAAGTCATATTTATAATTTTTTGGGGTCATGTTGCTGTGAGATACAGCTATAATCATGGTTAGAGATGGGCGAATCGATTCTAACGAAGTGGAATTCGTTTAGAATTTCAGGAAAACTTCGGTTCGGAACGAAGTCGAACTTTGGGGTACTTCGGGTGAACGAAGTGTGCTTTTGATTGATAAAATGGTTGCGAGCACATGGCGCTACATGGGGCAAAGCACTCTGGGAGGAAGAAGGGATAGCCTGCATGACATGTGCAGAGGTGAAGCCAATCAGAGACCGGGGGGGATTCTGTTTACGTCCCCCGCACTATATAAGTCCGGCGCGACGCCGGGCTCACATCCTCTCACTTGCTCATCAGGGAAGGTGCTCTGCGGCTGTAGTCTTACTGAAGAATTGATTTTTTATACAGCGATTTTTGTGGGGGTCTCAGCTTGTTTCGAGACTGTTTTCTTAATGTTCTTTTCAAATTTTTTGGGGTATTGGTCTGTAATCCATGTGGTCACTGCACCCTGCATATACATTCAATATCCAAGGGATCTAAGCCATTCCCTGTTGTTTTCATTTAAAGAAACTCGTTTTTAAATAAAAATCCCACTTAATTTTTGGCCCAATTCTTTTGCGCAATTTACATCCGGGGGTTAATTAAGGTTGTTTTGCTGGGTGTCTGCCCCAAGAAACCTTTTTTTAAAACGCCAAAATTAAAATTTTTCTGTACCTAATTCCAAGAAAAAGGTTAATTCCCAAACTGTATCTCTTGTTGTGTGGCGTAGAAAACACGCAATTGTAACCCTAAAAAGCTACTTTTTGTGGGGCTCATTTTTTGGCGCAATTTACATCCAGGGTTAAATTAAGGTTGTTTTGCTGGTGTGCTGACCCCAAAAAACCGTCTTTTTAAACGCCAAAATATAAAAATTTTTTCCCTGTAGAAATTCAAAAGCAAAGGTTAATTACAACTGTATCTTGTTGTGTGGCGTAGGGAAAAAAAACACGCAATTGTAAAAACGCTACAAAGTACTAGTTTTGTGCGGCTCAATTCTTTGGCGCAATTAAAATTTTTTGGGCGCAATTTTACACCCAGGGGTTAATTAGGTTTTTTTGCTGGTGTGCTGACAAAAAAAAAGTTTTTTTCAAAACCCAAAAAATATACATTTTTCCTGTAGCCTAATTGATGTCCAAAAGGTTAATTAAGCCTGTTTGTGCTTTTACATTTAGTAAAAAACAGTTTTTTTTAAAACGACCATAAAAAATTTTTTTCGGGCCATTTGGGAGCGCAATTTATACCCAAGGGTTACCAAGTTGTTACGGGGTTTCATTTGGAGTCAAAAACAGGGTGTATTTTTATAAAATTAAGGATATCATATCAAACGTGTCTGTACTTTTAGAACAAACAATGTCAGACGAGAGGGGCAGGCTCGCACCTGCGAGGGGCAGTGGCACAAACTTCCCTGGAACGGGCCCAGGTCGCGCACGCAAGGGGACGTAACAGGGCAATTTTAGGGGACAAATCGTTTTATTTAGGGCTTTTTAAAGTGTGTTGTTAGAAAAAGGTTTTTGATTGGTTTATGGTTATCTTTCCAATAAAAATTTACAACCCCAGCCAAAATCGGGGGAACTCGACAAACCATTAGTTGGCATGGCCGGGGGCGGGAAACGGCCCTCACCCGTCTCAGCCCGCCCCTTCCCATCCGGGGGCCCCAAAACCCGAGATTCTATTTGGTTGGGCTCAGCGCCCCAAAATAGCGAGGATGAACAATTTGGGAGGGCAGTAGGCTACTTGGCAGGAAGAAATGGGGGCCCAAAATCCCCCCTTTCTTGTAGTAGGAGCAAAATTTAAAAATTGGAGGTGGGAGGGAGGTCATTTGTGAGAGGTCAGCCTGGCATACAAACCGGGTTTAGAGGACAGCATACGATAAACACAAATAATGATGATGTAGCGACCGACTTGGGGGCCGGGTGAGGCAGGGCTTCATCATGTAGGAAATAGGGCTCAGTTGCGATCAGGCAGCAGCGAGCCAGCAAGTGGGCGTGTGGCCGTGAGTCAGCAGGGGTGCAGCAGGGGTGGGGCGGGGGAAACCAAGCGGGACGGGGTAAAAAACCCGCTTTCACAGTCCCAAAAAAGTAGCAGACGGGCTCAGCGAGGGCAGCCGGGCAGTAGTCACTCAGTGCGGGGGGCGTTGGCGGTAAAAATCCGATCTCGGCGGTTTTTGGAGTTCTTTGCTAAGACACGGAGGAGCCGAATATGGGAAATGTAGAATCGTGGGGAGAAAGTAAACGGGCCCCGGTAGCTAACGCTGGGACCACGGCCCTGGAAGACATGCAGCTCACCATCCCGGGGCCCGGGGGAAAGTGGCTCGAGTGGTGTTCCATCCTGCCACCGCAGCAACAGCAGGCAGCGCAGCGCCCAAAGGCACGCATGCCATTGCAGCCAGAAGGCTCCACCACCTCGAGAAGGGACTGTTTCCTTTACATCATCTCCCGGTCCCCAAAACTCCTGTCCTTGCTTCTCATGGCGCCAGCAGTCGTTTAGCGAGGGATTTTAAGGACAACAGTAGCCTCCAACCTCCAAAAGGGGAGCACTGACCCGGGTCCTGTCCAAATTGTTTGGACTGCAGTCCCCCCCCTTTCCAAAAAGGTGGA
The DNA here is from genome assembly GCA_025379985.1 of Phyllomedusa bahiana. NCBI lineage: Eukaryota > Metazoa > Chordata > Amphibia > Anura > Hylidae > Phyllomedusa > Phyllomedusa bahiana. The sequence continues at coordinate 732 of JAODAL010046587.1, read as the reverse complement.
CCCCCCGCACCGTTAAAAGAATAAGGCTTGGCCGAGCCGAGAGGGGATTCCGCCGTAATTTTTTTTCCAAAAAGGCAGTACCCGACTTCATAAATATGTAGAACAAAGGTGGGTAGTCCTTGGCTTATCGGTTTGTTTTCCCTTGCACAGCCGCCCGGGGGGTCTGGGGCTGTAACTACGGTCAGGGCCGTACTTCCTTTAGGCCCCTGGGTAAAATGTGCTTCCAGCCAGGCCACCAACAACTTGGGAAAGGGGGAAAGCCGCTTTCTTTCCACGTTTTTCAAACTGCGACCCGCGCCAATGTCCCCTCCTCCCCCTCCACCACCACCCCACCCAGCCTCCCCCAAATATGCTCCATCAAACCCATGTGTAGGGCACATGGGTCACGCATTCTAACACCTGGGTTGCTCGGGGAAAGAAATCACACAGGGGAGGAACTGCTCGCGTATGAACAAGAAAACGATGTTGACTTTCTCCGCCCAACTGCGAAACGGGCCCTGGTGACGGCAATGGGAGGAACATGGTCGGCCCGCACCGGGGGTGGTCCCTGAGCCCCGCATGGCGCACGTGTTCAACTGGTTGTGAAAAGGTTCCGAAGTCTTTCCCCCGATTTCAAACATTCTGAAAAATGGGGCCCGGAAACTGTGCATGCACTTAATCCATTGTACAAAACCAGGAAACCCTCCCCGAGTTGCAGCAGCAGAACGGCCTCCCCCAACACACTCTTTTTTT
>JAODAL010046586.1:0-30776 GCA_025379985.1 Phyllomedusa bahiana | reverse complement strand
AAGAAACGGACATGCACATTATTTACGCGCGTTACGCGCCGAAACAATGCATCGTCTATGAGGCTGGGAGCGGGGTCCCGCCACCGCTCTCTGTCCACGCCCCCGTCCCGCCCCTTATATCACGGCGGATTGTGAGATTTCAATACGGCTCACAAATCTGTCGGGAATAAGCCGTGTGAACATCCACACAGTGTCTCTAATAACACCGATGTTGCACAATAAACCTATCAGAACCCACCGCTTCCAAACACATGACAATCATCATATGGCTGTCCCAAATTGTTTAAGGCATAGTAATCCTAGTGTATAAAACTTTTGCTTGCAGAAAGTAATAAAATGCCTTAAAATTCCTTCTCGCATTCTGCATTTGCAAATATAAATAATTGTGGTAATCCTGAAACCTCAAACGGTTAAGGTTTTATTCTGATTTATGTCAGATAGTGCGAGAAAAACATGCATATGTGTCATTTTTTAGAAGAATGGCGAATACTTCCCCGAAATTCGTTCGTTTCACTACGCCGAATTCCCGACAAAAAAATAACTTCGTTCCAAATTTTCTACGGGATAATCACGTTAAAAAAAGATATTTTCCAGCTGCACAGAGCTCAGAGAGCTGTAGAACGTTGCCATGCTAAATATGCAGAGGGAGCTTGGTTTGGCCTTCATACAATTTTGTGTTTAGTAATGGACACGCAGATGAACTGCCAGCCGCTCTTAGAATCCGCTGTCACTTAAAATTCACTGGGTCACTTAAGAGGCAAAACTGACGAAAAACTGAAAGGGGGAATGTAGCCTGCTAAAGGCATGCGAGCACAACTGTAAAAAAACAAGCTGTGGGCTAAGGTGGCAACATCATTGACAGAGTGTTGGAGATGACAGCAGCAGCCCACAGCAGCATTAGGCCATAGAGTGGCACAATGACATTCTGGAGGTGGCAAAAAAGGGTGGGGTGAAGGAAGTAGGGCCACAGAGAGGCACAATGACACACTGTGTAGGTTTACGGCAGCAGCCACAGCAGCAGATGAGAAACAGAAGTGGCAAACTGACATTCTAGAGGTGGCAAAAAAGGAGTAGGCCACTGGAGATGGCAACAATGACACAGTGTGGAGACACGGCCACAGCAGCATGAAGGTCAGACAGTGGCACACTGAACATCTGGAGGTGCAAAAACAGGAGTAGGCCACAGAGTGGGACAATGATACAGTGTGTATGGTCACGCAGCAGCCACAGCAGCAGCCATGAGGTCATACAGTGCACATGACACCAGTGTGTAGGTCAAGTCAGCATCCACAGCAGTAGCATGAGTCAGACAGTGTCACAATGACCCAGTGTGTAGGTCCGGCAGCAGCCACAGCAGCAGCATGAGGTCAGACAGTGGCACAATGACATTCTGGAGGTGGCAAAAACAGGTAGGCCACAGAGTGGACAATGACACATATGAGGTCACGGCAGCAGCCACAGCAGCAGCATGAGGTCAGACAGTGGCACAATGACACATGGAGGTGGCAAAACAGAGATAGGCAGACAGTGGGACAATGACACAGTGTGTAGGTCACGGCAGCAGCAACATGAGGTCAGACAGTGGCACAATGACATTCTTGAGGTGGCAAAAACAGGAAGAGGCCACAGAGTGGCACAATGACACAGTGTGTAGGTCACGGCATCAGCCACAGCAGCAGCATGAGGTCAACGTGGCACAATGACACAGTGTCTGAGTCACGGCAAGCAGCACATGCACTAGGCATGAGGTCCACAAGTGGCACAATGACACAGTGTGGAGGTCACGGCAGGAGCAGCATGAGGTCAGAAGTGGCACAAGACACAGTGTGGAGTCAGGCACAGCACACAGCAGCATGAGGTCAGACAGTGGCACAATGACAGAGTGTGGAGGTGGGTGGCAATACCAGTCCCTGGTAAAGATGGTTGGTGGCAGATGGAGAAACTGTCAGCAGATGTGTGGCATCAGAGGGTGGCGGCATCAGAAATAGTGGCTGAGGCAGGTAGTTTGAACCCAGACTCATTTCTCACAGTTTGGTGAGGCGTCATGGCTGATGTAGTCTGACGCCTAAGGCATTGTGTGTGGAAAGCCTGGCCGATCCACGCCTGATTCATCTTGACAAAGGTCAGTCGTTCCACATTTCCCATGGACAAGCGGGTTCTCCTTGGGTAACGATGGCCCCCGCCGCACTGAACACCCTCTCTGATGCCACACTACTGGCCGGGCAGGACAGCTTCTCCACTGCAAACTCGGCAAGTTGCGGCCACACATCCAGTTTGGCTGACCAGTAAGTCCAGCGATCTTCTAACTGGGTGGCAGAGTGCTGTCCAAGTAGGCCACCACCTGTTGGTTCAGGGTCTGCTCCAGGTCCTGCTGCTGCTGCTGGCGACTGCCCTCCTCACTAGGCGGGTGAAGGAAGCTGCTCATCAGTGACTCCAGACTTAGGTTGCTGCTGATGGAGCCCTGGTACTGCTCTTTTTTTTTTCTAACCCCCCCACCTTTTCCCAGCAGCCTGGCGGCTGTAGTACGTAGCGCTGAAGAACCCCCCGGTCAGTACCTTGTCAGAGGAGGGACGATGCCGCACATAGGCAGTGGCTAACTGACTACGGAGGATTTTCCATTATATTAATTTGAGTTTTTGTCCCTCCCCTCTCAATAGCTGGGAAAAAGCTCCCAATTAGGACTGGTAGCGAGGGTCCCAATAGGGTGGGAGAGCCAGAAGTTCAATCCCCTGGCCGGATGCTGACATATTCGGCTGTCATTAACCAGGCAAATACATGCTGCGGGCCATCTGACAAGTGGACTCCGAGGGCTCTTCCCTGCCTCCATTCTCAACTGTAATAACTGCCTAAACGGTAGCTTGCGGGTCCAATCAGCCTCGTCTTACTTCATCTCCATCTACCTCCTCGCAAGCTGCCCTGCCTCCTCTCTTGTCACCCTGGGTAGAAAATCCACGGTCTTTTCACCAGACAATCTCTGCTCACAATGTTCTCCTCCTCTTCCTCCACCTCCTCCATTTTCAGTCCCCACCGGACTCAAGTGGCCGCGAGATGGTAGTCACCGCCCAACGTCTCCAGTCCCCTGCCCAGACAAGATTTTTTCAGCATCTGTTCCAGGACATGGAAGCAGTGAATGACGTTATCATCCGTAGTCCCGACTGTCAAATAATGGGCCCTCCCGAATGCCTCACAAACGCAAGGTGTCACCAGAGCTGCACTGGCTGACAGTCAAAGTTACACAGGGAGTACTCTCCCTGTCCGCCTGGATCCACAAAAAATACGTCTATGGCCTTTCTCTGTGTCATACGTCGGCTCCAACATTTCAGGCTGGGAATTTCACTGGTGGCAACAGCGCATACTGATGTGTTGGGGAGGCCGTTCTGCCGCGCAACTCGAGAGGGTGTTCCTGGGCTTTGTAGGAATGGATGAAGTGCATGCACAGTATTTTCTGGCCATTTTCAGAACATTCTGAAGATTGTGTGGAAGACTTCAGGAACCTTTTCACAACCAATTGAACACTTGCGCCATGCAGGGCACATTGACAATCCCCTCGTCGGTGCAAGCGCGGACATCATTCAACCCAGTGTCCGTCACCATGGTTCCGATTTGCATTTGGGCGCGAGAAAGCCACACACGATTTCTTGCTGCATGACTCGAGCAGTTCCTCCCCTGTGTTACTACTTCGCCGAGGCAACCAGGTGTAGAACGCTGACACCGCGTGCTCTACACATGTGGTAATGATGGAGCCAGTACTTGTGAGCTGAGATGGTGGGTGGTGGTGGAGAGGATGAGGCGGACATTGGCGCACAACTGCAGTTTGACCACTTGGAGGAGAAAGCGGCCTCGCTATTCAAGTTGTTCGTGTGCCTGGGCCGGAGCACATTCACCCAGTGGTTCCATAAAGGACATGTTACTGGCCTCTGACTTTAGTTACTGCTCCAGACGTCCCGCGCTGCCAATGCACTTTGGAAACAAACCGATAAGCTCAAGGCCTGGCCCAACCTTCTGTCTACCCCAAAAAATATTTTATGAAAGTGCTGGTACAACTGGCCTTTTTGGAAAGAGAAATTACCGCTTGGAACTCTCCATCTCGCTCGGCACACGCCATATTAGTTCTCTGAACGGTCCCAGAGTCCACTTTGGAAAGGGAGGGACCTGCACACCAACAACCTTGGACAGAGTACGGTCAGCTTCTGCACCTTGGGATGGTTGGACGCATACTGTTGTCTCTTGCAATCGCCTCGCTGAACGACCGCTGGTGCCATGAGTAGCGAGGAGCAGGAGCATCTGGAACCGGAGATGATGTCAAAGAGGAAACAGCTCCCTTCTGCAGAGGTGGTGAAGCCTTGACTGGCTTGCAAGGCAATGCGTGCCACTGGGCACTGCAGCTGCTGCTGTTGCTGCGCGGCAGGATGACCACACACATCTGAGCCACGTTTTTTCTCGCAGCCACAGGATGGTGACGCTGCATGTGTTAGACGCAGGCCGTGTGCCTACTCTAGCTACCCTGCCCACAGCTCACTTTCCTGCCTACAGATTCTACATATACCCATATCCGGCTCCTCCGGTGTCTTAGCAAAGAACGCCACAACAACCGCCGAGTATCGGAATTTTGTTACCGCCACCGCTCCCGCACGAGTGACTAGCTGTCCACGCCAGGGGCTGCCAAACTGAAGTTGCGCTGACCCCCTGTGCCGCTACGCCCTTATTTTTAACCGCCGTGGCCGCTTGGCGCGCCGACCTCACTCTGCTGCAACCTGCAGACCACACTGCCACACGACCCACATGCTGGCTGCGCCGCTGCTTGATGACGCCGCTGACCCGCCCTCTTCTCCTGACGATGATGAGCCCTTGCTCACCGGCTTTCCAAGTGGGTCGGCTACATCATCATCCTATTTTGTGTTTCATCGTCCACTTCTGCTGTCCTCATCACCGGTCTTAGTATACAGAGGCGACCCCTCACAACATGCCACTCTCAACATCTATACTTTGCTCGCCACTGCAAGAAGCAGGGGATATTGGCCCCAACTCTTCGCTCCAAGTAGCTGCTGACTGCCCTCCTCAAATTGTTCCATCCTCGCTTTATAGTGGCGCTGAGCCCAAAACCACATAGTAGATCTCTGGCTGAGGGAACTGGATGGGACAGAGGTGGATTGAGGACAGGTGAGGGCCGCTGACCCGCTCCCGGGCCATCCCAAAACTAAGGTTGTGTCTGACGTTCCCACCGACTCTTGGCTGGGGTTGTCAGATGTCATCGGGAAGAAGTGGATGACCTAGTCACCAATCAAGAACCCTTGGGTTGCTAGTCAGCACACGGCCGCTAGATGACAGCGGCAGTTGTGGCCTCACCGAGTGACCCCCGCTGGATGTCCCCTTGCTGTGCTGTGACCTGGGCCTGGAAGTTTGTGCTCTGCCACTCGCAGGTGAAGAGCCTGCCAAATGTCTGTCTGACATACTGTTTGTTCTAAAATGTACAGACACTGTTTGATGAAGATATCTGTATATGATAAAAACACACCCTGTATTTGACTCCCAAAAGAACCCGTAACCCAAGCTTGGTAACCCTTGGATATAAATTGCGCTCCACCAAATGGGCAGGAAAAATTGACTTGTATGTGCCATTTAAAAACTCTGTGTTATTTTACTAAATAAAAAAGCAAAAACAGCACAAACAGTTTTCGGAATAAATTATTACAAAAACTTCTGTGGCTGAAAAACAAAGTTTTTTTTACTGAGTACAACGCAAACAAGTTTATTAACCCCTGGATATAATTGGCAAAAAATTGCCAAACCAAAAATACACTTTGAGCGTTTACAATGGCGTGTTTTTAGTACACAAAAAGAGAAAAAATTGTAATTAACCTTGCTTGTAAATTATGCTACAGGAAAATTGTAATTTTGGCGGGGAAAAAAAAGGTTTTTTTTTGTCACCACACAAAAAACAACGTTTAAATTTAACCCCTGGAAGAAAATTGCGAAAAAATTTTCAACAGCCACAAATACTACTTTGTAGCGTGTTAAAATTGCGTTTTTTCTACGCTACAAAACAAAAAAAAAAATTGAAATTTAACCCTTAGCTTGTAATTATGCTACAGGAAAATTTTTTTTTTGGCGGTGAAAAAGACGGTTTTTTGAAGTCACCCAGCAAAAAAACAAGTTTAAAAAACCCCCGGGGATGTAAATTGCGAAAAAGAATTGAGCACCAAAAAAAAGTGGTATTTGTATTGTAAAAACGATGTTTCTTTAAAGAATACAAAGGAACGCTTAGACCCCCCTTGGATATTCAATGTGCTGTGGGAGATAGCATAAAATGTAATGCAGCTGCAGTGGACGCACACTGGATTCAATCCAATACCCAAAAAAATCAAAAAAAGAAATTTAAAGAAGCAGTCTCTAGAAAGTGAGAAACCCCCCCAAAAAAATTTCTGTAAAAAATCAGTCCTTTATAAGACTATCACAATACCGCGGCAGCACCTTCCCCGTCAGTCAGTGAGACGGGATTCCCCCAGGTCCGGGGCGGGACGTCTCTGATTGGCTTCATCTCTGCACATGTCATGCGGCTTTGCCCTCCTTCCTCCCCGGTGCTTTGCCCCCCTGAACGCCATGTGCCGCAGCCCTTTTTATCAATCAAAAGCACTTCGTTCAACCGAATACCCTAAAGTTGATTTGTTAGAACCGAAGTTTTCCTGAAATTCTAAACGAATTCCACTTCGTTAGAATCAATTCGCCCATCTCTAATTATGTCATAAACCGCATTTTACGTCACACCCGCCGTGGCTGGCGATTAGAACACACAGCTGAGGGTCTCTTGGGCATGATCATGACAATACCGTTCATTTATGTGATGTTACTAGATTAAACCCTATACCTTTCTCAAATAGTAATCTCCACGATCTATATTAATCTTCTCTCATCTTTATCTTCCCATCTTTATGTCATTGTTCAAACTTGTCAGTACTGGACAGCTTACATTCTACTTTGTAGTCTAGGGCAACTTTTTTTTACTTTTTTCTTTCTTTTTTTGATCTACAATCTTGACTGCAATTACATTAGTATCATAGGCATAATTTGATTATAGGACCATTCTTTTGTTAATACATGTTCACTCATTAATTGACTGTATGCAACTTTACAACAATGGTATTATCTTCTTTACGTATGATATTGTTCAATTATAAATCTTTGAATAAGAAGAGAAACTCCCAATGTTCCTAACATGATCATTTTGGATGGTGACATCTACTTGAACTGGTATGGATTTGTACGACAGTTGCATGGCAAATCTTGAGGCATACGTACGTTTTGCTCCACACTTTGGTGCAATCGTACAATTCTGATGCGACCCACCCCCGCAAACTTATCGCTTTCAAAAGTGTTGTGTTTGGTGCAGAATGCGCCAAGTTTGGGAGTACAACAGTTCATACATGTATAGAACAGGGCTACAATAGGTTTTCGTCCACAGGGCACGCCAGAAAACTGGCACAGCCCCATTCATACATGTCGCACATAATGCTTTGCATATGTGCCACTTCCACTTGTGTCTTATTTCTCCACAGAATATTTTTCCATGCACATTGTGGAACACTGGGTGGTTTTTGTCAAACTTAAGGGGTTCAGAATGTTTTTTGAACTAAGGTTTCTGCAATTTCTAGAGTCTTTTGTAGGTGTTATGCTGTTGGGTTCTTTTTCCCCTCTTTTATAATTGCAGGTTGTGCTCTTCTTCTACAAAGAACAGCACTGTCCTGAATTTTCTCCATTTGTAGGCAATTTGACTAACCCTGGATTCCGGTCTTTAGCAATGATTTTGTAGCCTTTTAAGGTCTTTTGAAAGTTGTTTGCGAAAAAGCATGGTTCACACTAACCAGTCTTTACTGAGAAGAACAGATTTGTCAGTAAACATTCTTTGAAATCCCTTTTAAATTTTTAATAGGTAAAACATCTTTGAAGACCACATTTCCATTCTCCTTTTCCTAATTGAACCATCTTTCAATAATTAAACCTTGTCATTAACAAATAGGTTTACTTACTTTTTCTTCCTGCACTGTCGATATTACTCAGTTAGCTCAATAAAAGACATGAACAGTACAATTTTTTATTACTAGCTTAGATTGTGTATGTCTAATTGTAACTTTAAAACAATTTTTTTAAAAAATAACTGTAAAAAAAAGGGAAATTTTAAAAAGGGTTTTCACTTCAAATGTCCCACATAAAAATTTTTAAATTTAATCTATTCTATCCATTATTGCAATGTTTTAAGACATATTTTAAATGGAACCTCATTCTTTAACAAGTGACTTGAACTACAGACATTGATGAATACAAAATGCAACAAAATACATACACAAAGCATTTTCATAGAAACTCACAGTAAAACTAATACTGTGAAATCTTCAGGTATGTAACAAACGTTGTAACGCAGCAAAATCTTTAATTTCCCTTATCCTTTGTACGTTTGGGTTTAAAAAAAATACCAAAAGGGAAAAAAGCTTACATGTTTTTGGACATGAACACAAACTTGTGAACAAGGGCTGATAATAAAACCCGAACATGTAAACCGTTACCCTTTTGTTTTTTTCCCTCTGTACGAAGATTTTTTGGGAAAACAGAAATTTTCAAAAATTTTCAACGTTTTCTTACATTGCTGGGTTGCAAACATTTTTCACTTTTTAAATTGTTCCAAGAGATCCCTTTGCCCCTGGATCTGAAAATATCCTCAGAAAAAAAACGTTGAAGTTTGGGGGAGTAACCAGGTTTTGATGCAGAATTTCTAAAAAGGGGGACCCCCTAACCCTTTTCGTTTTTTGGTTTAAATTTTTATAAAAGACAATGCCCCAAACATTTAAAATTCAATGTAAAAAAACAGACCAAAAAGCAAGAATGAGGGACCCGGGGGTGCAAAACCTTTAAAACCAGACTTTTCTCTAACGCTCGGGTAAACACTGAGATTTGCTATTTCTGGGCACTGGTTTTTTAAAATTTTTTAAGTAAAAAAAGGTTATTCCCAAAAAAAAATTCTTTTCATTAAACAAAATGTGTAAATTTTATTGGGCCCAAAAAAAAGCAATCGATTTTACTAATGACGTGGGTCAAAAATAACAGTTTTTGCACTTTTTAGTATCTTATTCTGTAAGGTTGTCGAATTTTTCCCAGAAAATTTCAGAAGGGGTTACTTTTTGGGTGATTACAGCAACTGCAATATGTGGATATTATTAGCAGGATGAAAATAAAACATCTTTCCCCTTTTTTTGGCGAAGGCCTTCTGTAAGAGCTGCATCAATAGCATTTTATGAGAAGGGGCAGATTTTTCAAAGTAATTATGCAATTATTTTCTGGCGTAATGTTACGAAAATAGTAGCTAAAACATCTTTTTCAAAAAGGCTAAAAAAAGGTTTTATTTTGGTCTTTAAAAAGTGACCTTTCTAAGAATAGGTCACAAAATAATGGGGAGTACAACCGTAAGTACCCCCATCAATTAGCTAGAAAAGTGCTCCATCTCCTTTATTGTTTACCAGGCACAGCTGCCTACTTTTAGGTTACGCTCACACAACAGATTTGGACGCTGATCCTGGGGTGGATTCAACACTGAATCTGCCTCAGATTCAGTGTCCAATCCAATGGTGAACTGACTTTCAATATAGCAGAACTTGAATGAAATTATATCGGTGCTCCATCCATAAAAGTTCAAATAATTTATTGGAAACTTGTAAAATCTCATAAAAAAACAAACACACACTCACACATTTAAGACCTTGATCTGGTCCTTGATCTACTGAAGAAATGACCAGATCAAGATCTGAAATGAGTAAACATGAAGGGCGACATGTATGAATCTCGCCACGTCGGGGCGCACCTTTGCGCCTGATTTATGTTGGCACTGGGGCACACTCATAAATACTATGTAAAGTCTGCCACGCCTCGCAAGTGTGTGGGGCGCAGTGCGGGGACTTGGGCGCAGTGCTGCGCTGCGCCTAAGATTCGCCGTCCGAGGAGGTGTGCTCATACATGCGGGGAAAAGTTCCCTGCGCCTCGCCAGTGTGTGGGGCACAGTGCGGGGACATGGGTGCAGTGCGGGGACATGGGCGCAGTGCGGGACTGCGCCTCACATGTATTCCGATTCCTTGGGGGAAGGAAAAAAAAAATTTAATTCAATAAAATCATTTTTATTTCTTTATTTTCGGTAGCCACTGATCTCTAGTATGGGTGTAACAAAAATAAAGAAATAAACATGATTTTATTGAATTAATATTTTTTTTTTCTTGACCCCAATATTATTATTCATTTTATATACACATCGGTACAACTTCTGTACTCTTATCATGTGATTTCGGCCATGTACTGTTGTATTCCCGATTGCATTAGAAAACCCATAAGAGCGTCGCTCGCTCTCCCATTGGTCCAAATAACCGCGCCTCTTTTAAGTTAGCCAATCACAGAGCTCGTTCGGAATTTCTTTTCCCCATAGAGCTCTATGAGAAAGTAGCTCGCGCTCTGATTGGCTAAGCTGGACGAGCCCCCGCTAGCTCAACCAATCAGCTCTTTTCTGCATTTTTACTGTATTTTGAACTGTCCCCGCCCTTGAATATGATTGGTCAATATTTCTCCATAGGTTAGAATGGGTCCCTGTCGCTCCTATTCTGATTGGTCAATACTCCTCCATAGGATATAATGGGCCACTGTCGCTCCTATTCTGATTGGCTGGTTTATTCCGACCAATCAGAAGAGCTTAAACAATTTGAATTACTGTATTTCCTGGCAATTCTCTCTATTGCAATTCCTTATGTAGCGCCGCTCTCAGCGACAAATGCGTTGTTAGGGATTTAACTGATTTATTTTTATAGAAGGTTTCAGCGCTTTATCTGATAATGTTTTACACTTAATAAATATGAGTTTTTTATTCATACTCCATGCCGCACGGCGCTGAGCGGCGAGATTGCATTGCGCCAATCTCTCCATAGACTACAATGGGAGAAGTATGCAGCATTAGCTCCTACAATTATATTAACTGCTTCACTACCTTAGACCACCATGCATCCTTTCATTAATCCCTAGACAACCAGTTATGCAGTATTAATCTTTCCAATGCCCTCCATCAAGGAGCCATACATTAACCTCTACACTGCCCTGAAGAGATTAGCCTTTTTAATATCTTAGATCTCCAAGCATCCTAATACCTATCCCATCACTGTCCTAGACCACCAGGTATACTACCATTAACCCAGCATACAACTTATTTACTGTTCAACTTAGTTTTGCACTAAGCTGGTAGTCTGATAAATGCAAGTTAGCGCCTTAAGCCCCAGGCCTGAAAAGTATTCAATGACTAGCACATTTTTTTAGTTTTTGCCTCCTTGAGTTTCAACATTAAGAACTTTTTTATTTTTTCTATGATGCAATTGTATGAGGCCTGATTTTTCGAAGGTTAAGTTGTACTTTTAAGGGGCTTGGTTTCAATTTACATATAAATTACTGCAAAATTTAAAAAAAAAAAAAAAAAAAAAAAAATAGTTTTTGAATTTTTTTTACAACATTCACAGCTCACACTAATGCCTCGTTCACACGGCTTATTTTGCCACGGATTGGCGCCGTACTTCGTGCCGGATTTGCTGCAGTACGGCGCCAATCCGTCAGAGTAATTACGGTAATCCACTGCTCTCATAGAGAACAGTGGATTCCGTCGCTCCTCCCCGCTCGGCGAATCCGCCGCGGGGGGAGTAAGTGACATGCACATTATTTACGGCGCGGACGCGCCATAAACAATGCATTGTCTATGCGGCCGGGGAGCGGCGCCCCCGCCGCGCTCCGCCCGCCCCCGTCCCGCCCCTTATTCACCGTCGGATTTGTGAGCGCAATCCGGCTCACAAATCCGTCGGGAATAAGCCGTGTGAACACGGCCTAAATAACACGTTAGATTAATTCTAAAGGTTATTATTAGAGATGGGCGAATTGATTCTAACGAAGTGGAATTCGTTTAGAATTTCAGGAAAACTTCGGTTCTGAACGAATTTCGAATTTTTGGGGACTTCGGGTGAACGAAGTGTGCTTTGATTGTAAAATGGCGGGCGAGCACATGGCGCCTACTTTGGGGCAAAGGCACTCTGGGAAGGAAGAAGGGCAAAGCCTCATGACATGTGCAGGGGTGAACCAATCAGAGACCGACGGGATTCTGTGACGTCACCGCACTATATAAGTCCGTGCGCGACGCTGGGACTCACAACCCTCTCACTGTGCTCATCAGGGAAGGGTTTGCCGCGGCTAAATAGCTCTTACTGAAGAATTGATTTTTATATAGCAAATTTCTGTGGGTGTCTCAGCTTGTCTCAGAGACTGTTCTCTTTATGTTCATTTTCTAATTTTTTTGGGGGTATTGGATCTGAAATCCAGGGGTGCGTCCACTGCAGCTGCTATACATTTTAATGCTATCTGCTCACAGCACATTGAATATCCAATGAGATCTAAGCCAGTTCCTGTTTGTATTTATTTAAAAAAGAAACAGCGTTTTTACAAAAACAAATACACTTCATTTTTGGCCTGCTCAATTCTATTGCCAATTACATCCAGGGTTAATTAAGCGTTTTTTGCTGGTGTGCTGACCCCAAGAAACCGTCTTTTTCAACCCCAAAAAATATATAACATTTTTCCTGTAGCCTAATTCACAAGAAAAGGCTAATTACAAATGTATCTCTTGTTGTTTTGGCGTAGAAAACACGCAATTGTAACACGCTACAAAGCTACTAGTTTGGGGCGGCTCAATTCTTTGGCGCAATTTACATCCAGGGATAAATAAGCGTTGTTTTGCTGGTGTGCTGACAAAAAAAAACCGTCTATTTCAACGCCAAAAAATATATACATTTTTCCTGAAGCCTAATTCACAAGCAAAGGTTAATTACAACTGTATCTCTTGTTGTGTGGCATAGAAAACACGCAATTGTAACACGCTACAAAGCTACTAGTTTGTGCGGCCAAATCTTTGGCGCAATTTACATCCAGGGTTAATTAAGCGTTGTTTTGCTGGTGTGCTGACAAAAAAAAACCGTCTTTTCTACGCCAAAATATATACATTTTCCTGTAGCCTAATTCACAAGAAAAGGGTTAAGTACAACTGTATCTCTTGTTGTGTGGCTTAGAAAACACGCAATTGTAACACGCTACAAAGCTACTAGTTTGTGCGGCTCAATTCTTTGGCGCAATTTACATCCAGGGGTTAATTAAGCGTTGTTTTGCTGGTTTGCTGACCCCAAGAAACCGTCTTTTTCAACGCCAAAATATATACATTTTTCCTGTAGCCTAATTCAAAAGCAAAGGTTAATTACAACTGTATCTCTTGTTGTGTGGCGTAGAAAACACGCAATTGTAACACGCTACAAAGCTACTATTTTGTGCGCTCAATTCTTTGGGGGCAATTTACATCCAGGGTTAAATTAAGCGTTTTTTTTGCTGGTTTTCTGACAAAAATAAACCGTCTTTTTCAACGCCAAAATATACATTTTTCCTGTAGCTTAATTCATGTCCGAAGGTTAATTAAGCTGTTTGTGCTTTACATTTAGTAAAAACAACAAGTTTTTAAAACGACACATACAAGTAAATTTTTCCGGGCCATTTTGTGAGCGCAATTTATATCCAAGGGTTACTCAAGCTTTTTACTGGGTTCATTTGGAGTCAAAAACGGGGTGTATATTTATCTTTATACAGATATAAACATCAAACAGTGTCTGTACATTTTAAACAAACAGTATGTCAACAAAAAGGTGGCAGGCTCTGCACCTGCGAGTGGCAGTGGCACAAACATTCCTGAAAACAGGCCCAGGTCGCAGCACAGCAAGGGACGTCGCAGCAGGGTCACTCGGTGAGGCCACAACTGCCGCTGTCATCTAGCGGCCTTTGGTGTTGTTCACCCAACCCAAGGTTCTTAAATTGGTTGACTAGGCCCATCCTCTTCCCCCCAGATGACATCTGACAACCCCACCAAGAGTCCGTCGGAACCTCAGACACAACCCTTAGTTGGCATGGCCCGGAGCGGGTCAGGGGCCCCTCACCTGTCCTCAGCCGCCTCTGTCCCCATCCGGTTCCCTCAGCCAAGATTCTACTATGTGGTCTGGGCTCAGCGCCACTATATAGCGAGGATGAAAATTTGAGGATGGCAGTTCACAGCTACTTGGCAGCGAAGAAATGGGCCAATATCCCCTGCTTCTTGCAGTAGCGGCAAAGTATAGATGTGGAAGTGGCATGGGAGGTCATGTTGTGAGAGGTCAGCCTCGGCATACCAAGACCGGTGATGGGGGACAAGAAAGTGACGATGAAACACAAATAGATGATGATGAAAGCCGACCGCACTTGGAGCCGGGAGGCAAGGGCTTCATCATCGTCAGGAGAAGAGGGCGTCAGCTTGCGCGTCAGGCAGCAGCGCCGCCCGCAAGTGGGTCGTGTGGCCGTGAGTCAGCAGGATAGCAGCAGTGTGAGGTCGGGAGCCAAGTGGCCAGGGGGTTAAAAAACCCGCTTCGCAGGTCCAAGAAAGTAGCAGCACAGGGCCAGCGAGGCAGCGGCGGCAGTAGTCACTCAGTGCGGAGGGGTTGGCGGTAAAATCCGATACTCGCCGGTGTGGCAGTTCTTTGCTAAGACACCGGAGAGCCGAATATGGGTATATGTAGAATCTGTGGGCAGAAAGTGAAGCGTGCCAGGGAGCTAAACGTTGGCACCACGGCCCTGCGTCAACACATGCAGCATCACCATCCGGTTGGCCTGGGAGAACGTGGCCCCAGATGTGGTGTTCCATCCTGCCGCCGCAGCAACAGCAGCAGCAGCAGCGCCCAGTGGCACGCATGCCATTGCAGCCAGTCAAGGTCCAACACCTCTGCAGAGGGAACTGTTTCTCTTTGACATCATCTCCCGGTCCAGATGCTCCTGCTCCTCGCTACTCATGGCCCCAGCAGTCTCAGCGAGGCGATTGCAAAGAGACAACAGAAATGCGTCCAACCATCCTAAGGTGCAGCATCTGACCGTGGCTCCGTCCAATTTTGTTGGTATTGCAGTCCCCTCCCTTTCCAAATGGGGACTCCTGATGGAGATCCAATGTGGGGAGGGTTCCAAGCCGTAATTTCTTTTCCAAAAAGGCAGTACCAACACTTCATAAATATGTAAACAGAAGGTGGGCAAGTCCTTGAGCTTATCGGTTTGTTCCAAGGTGCACGGCACGCGGACTTCTGGAGCTGTAACTACGTCAGGCCATACATGTCCTTTACGGCCCACTGGGTGAATGGTTTCCCTGCCCAGGCCACACCAACAACTTGGACAGGAGACGCCGCTTTCTCCTCCACGTTGTTAAACTGCTGCACCTGCGCCAATGCCCCGCCTCCTCCTCCTCCACCATCACCACCATCTCAGCCTCCACAAGTACTGTTTCATCATACCACATGTGTAGGGCACAGCTTTTTGTCACGCAGTTCTACACCTGGCTTGCCTCGGCAAAACGATGTCACACAGGGAAGAAACTGCTCCGCGTCATGCAGCAAAGAAATCGATGTGTGGCTTTCTCCGTGCCAACTGCAAATCGAACCATGGTGACGGACAATGGGAGGAACATGGTGTCCGCGCTGCACCGAGGGGGGATGGTCCATGCGCCCTGCATGGCGCACGTGTTCAATCTGGTTGTGAAAAGGGTTCCTGAAGTCTTCCACCGATCTTCAGAACAATTCTGAAAATGGCCAGGAAACTGTGCATGCACTTTATCCATTCGTAAAAAAGCCAGGAACACCCTCCTCGAGTTGCAGCGGCAGAACGGCCTCCCCCAAACATTCTGATATGCGATTTTTTCCACCCGCTGGAATTCCAGCCTGCACATGTTGGACCGACTGTATGATCAGAGAAAGGCCCTTAACGATTTTTTGATGATCCAGGGAGACAGAAGTACTCCCCTGTGTAACTTTGATGTCAGCCAGTGCAGCTCATGCGTGACACCTGCCGTTTGTTGGGGGCCATTCGAGGGGGCGACGTTATTTGTCAGTCGCCAGGACTACGGGATGAATAACGTCATTCCACTGCTTCATGTCATGGAACAGATGCTGAAAAATCTGTCTGGGCAGGGACTGGAGACGTGGTGGGCTACATCTCGGGCCGGTGGGGACTGAAATGGAGGAGGGCAGAGGAGGAGGAGGACATTGGAGCAGAAGCTTGTCTGGTGAAATGAGTGTTTTTTTACCCAGATGACAAGAGAGGAGGAGCAGGAGCACTGGAGGAGGTGGGGTGGAGATGAGGAAGAGAGGCAGATGACCCCCAAGCACCGTGGGAGTATACAGTGGAAATGGAGGCAGGGACCCCTCGGAGTCACTTTTGCAGTTTGTCCGCAGCATGCTTATTTGCCTGGCTAGTGACAGCCGAATAGTCAGCATCCGCAGAGGGATGACTTCTGGCTCTCCACCCTATGGGCCCTCGCTACCGGTCCAAAATGGGGGCCTTTTTCCCAGCTATTGGAGGGAAGACAAACTCAAATAAAATAGTGAAATCCACCGTAATCAGTTTGGGCCGCTGCCTATGTGCGGCATCGTCCCTCCTCTACAGGTCTGACCGGGGGGGTTCCTCAGCGCTCACGTTACACTGCCGCGGCTGCTGGGGAAGGTGGGGGCTAGGAGCAGTACCAGCTCCCTCAGTAGTAACCTAATTCTGGGAGTCACTGATGAGCAGCTTCCTTCACCCACCTAGTAGGAGGGCAGTCGCCAGCAGCAGCAGCAGCAGGACCGGAGCAGGTCCCTGAACCCAAAAGGTTGTGGCCTACTTGGACAGCACTCTGCCACCTCAGTTAGAAGATCCGCTGGGCTACTGGGCACCAAACTGGATGTGTTTGGGCCCCAACTTCCGAGTTTGCAGTGGAGAAGCTGTCCCCCGGCCAGTAGTGTGGCATCAGAGCGGGTTGTTCAGTGCGGCGGGGGCCATCGTTACCCCAAGGAGTACCCGCTTATCCACGGGAAATGTGGAACGACTGACCTTTGTCAAGATGAATCACTATCGGCCAGGATTTCCACACACCAATGACTTATGCGTCAGTCTGGGTTCAAACTACCTGCCTCAGCCCCCTATTCTGATGCCCCACCCCCGCCGATGCCACAAATCTGCTGCAGTTTCTCTATCTTGCCTACCACCACTTTACCAGGGACTGGTATTGCCACCCACCTCAAAAACTCTGTCATTGTGGGCCACTCTATGACCTCATGCTGCTGCTGCTGTTGCTGTTGCCGTGACATCCACACTGGTGTCATTGTGCCACTCTCTGACCTCAGCTGTTGCTCCTGCCGCCGTCACCTCAAATCTCTGTCATTGTGCCACTCTGTGGCCTACTTCCTTTTTTTGCCACCTCCAGAATTTGTCATTGTGCCACTCGTCTGACCTCATGCTTTGCTGTGGCTGCTGCCATGTCCTCCACACTGTGTCATTGTTGCCACTGCCCGACCTCATGCTGCTGCCGCCGTTACCTCTGCTCTCAGTCATTGTGCCACTCTGTGGCTTCCTCCTGTTTTTCCACCTCCAGAATGCATTGTGCCCCTCTCTGACCTCATGCTGCTGCTGTGACTCCTGCCGTGCCCTCCATACTGTTGTCATTGTACCACAACTGTGGCCTAATACTGTTTTTGCCACCTCCAAAATGTCATTGTTGCCCCTGCCTGACCCCCTATACTGCTGCTGTTGTGACCTCTACACTGTGTGATTGTGCCACTTTGTGGCATAATACTGTTTTGCCCCTCCAGAATTTTCCATTGTGCCACTTTCTGACCTCACTGCCTGCTGTGGCTGCTGCCGTGTCCTCCACACTGTGTCATTGTGCCATTGCCTGACCTCATGCTGCTGCCGGCCGTGACCTTCCGCTCTCCGTAATGGTGCCATCATGTGGCTTCCCACTTTTTTGCCACCTCCAGAATGTCATTGTGCCACTGCCCGACCTCATACTGCTGCTGGGTTTTGACCTCCACTCTCAGTCATTGGTTTCCACTCTGTGGCTTAGTCCTTTTTTGCCACCTCCAGAATGTCATTGTGCCACTCCTAACCTCATGCTTCTGCCCCCCGTGACCTCCGCTCTCAGTCATTGTGCCAATCTATGACATCCTCCTGGTTAGCCACCTCCAGAATGTCATAGTGCCACTTTCCCGACCTCATACTGCGCTATTGTGACCTCCACTCTCAGTCATTGTTTCCACTCTGTGGCCTAGTCCTGTTTTTGCCACCTCCAGAATGTCATCGTGCCACTGCCTAACCTCATGCTTTTTGCCGCCGTGACCTCCGCTCTCAGTCATTGTGCCAATCTGTGGCTTCCTCCTGTTTTGGCCACCTCCAGAATGTTTATTGTGCCACTGCCCGACCTTTATACTGCTGCTTTGGTGACCTCCAAATTTCATATTGTGCCACTCTGTGGCCTAATTTTGTTTTTGCCACCTCCAGAATGTCCCTCGTGCCACTGCTAAACCTCATTTCTTCTGCCGCCCGTGACCTCCGCTCTCAGTCATTGTGCCATTTCTGTGGCTTCCTCTTGTTTTGCCACCTTTCCAAATGTCATTGTTCCACTGCCTGACCTCATACTGCTGCTGTTGTGACCTCTACATCAGTGTGATTGTTTCCACTATGTGGCCTAATCTGTTTGCCACCTCCAGAATGTCAAAGTGCCACTTTCTGACCTCATCTGCTGCTGTGGCTGCTGCCGTGTCCTCCAAAACTGTGTCATTGTGCCACTGCCCGACTCATGCTGCTGCCGGGCCCTGACCTCTGAGTTCAGTCATTGGCCATCATGTGGCTTCCTCCGTTTTGCCACCTCAAATGTCATTGTGCCACTGCCCGACCTCAACTTGCTGCTTTGTGACCTCACTCTTCAGTCATTGTGCCACTCTGTTTGGCCTATCCTTTTTTTTGGGCCCCTCCAGAATGTCATTGGCCACTGCCAACCTCATGCTTTTGCCTCCGTGACCTCCGCTCTCAGTCATTGTGCCAATCTGTGGCTTCTCCTGTTTTTGCCCCCTCCAGAATGTCATTGTGCCACTTCCCGACCTCAAAACTTCGCTATTGACCTCCACTCTCATGTCATTTGTGCCACTCTGTTGGCCTAGTCCTGTTTTTGCCACCTCCAGAATGCCATCGTCCACTGCCTAACCCCAAGCTTTTGCCGCCGTGACCTCCGCTCCAGTATTTGCCATTCTGTGGTTCCTCTTGTTTTGCCCCCTCCAAAAGTCATTTTGCCATGCCCCGACCTCATACTGCGCTGTGTGCCTTAAACTGGGGTGATTGTGCCACCCCTTTGGGGGCCCAATACTTTTTGCCACCCCGAATGTCATTGTGCCACTTCTGACCCCCATGCGCTGCTGTGGCTGTGCCGTGTCCTCCAATGTGTCTTGTGCCACCTTTCTGACCTCATGTGTGGTTTGGGTGCTGCCGTGTCCCCCACACGTGTATTGTCCACTGCCTGACCCCATGCTGCTTTCCGCCCGTGACCTCCGCTCTCAGCTTGGTGCCATTCGTGGCTTCCCCCTGTTTTGCCACCTCCAAATGTCATTTTTGCCACTGCCTGACCTCATGCTGCTGTGGCTGCCGCTGTCACCTCCACACTCTGCACTAATGTTGCCACCTAAGCTCAGCTTGTTTTTTTCCAGCTTTCGCTGGCATGACTTTATCAGGCTACATTCCCACTTGAGTTTTTTTGGTCAGTTTTGCCCTCTTAAGTGCCCAGGGAATTTTATAGTGAAGCGATTCTAAGAGCGGCGGCAGTCATCTGCGTGTCATACTAAAACACAACATTGTATGAAGACCAAACCAAGCTCCCTCTGCATATTGAAGCATGGCACAACGTTCTACAGCACCCTGCAGGCTTTGTGCAGCCTGGAAATAGCTGCTTTTTAACGCGATTCGTCCCAAAGTAATTCGGACCAAATTTATTTTTGTCGGAAAATTCGGCGAAGTGACCGAATCGAATTTTTGAGAAATTCGCCGATCTCTAGTTATTATGATTGTGTCGATACCTTATTTGTGTAGGTTTTTTTTTTTTTTGTGTGTGTAATGTAGGCACAATTATTTTTATTAAATATTTATTTTTGTCTTATTTTTTTCTACACTTTTTGAGAAATGTATTAGCACTTCTATTAACTCAAATGTGCTAAAACTTTACTTTCTGTATCACTATAACACAGGCAGCAATCAGGGCAGCACAAAGTGTGCCCTGACTGCAGGCTTCCTTTGTCACCTGGACTGACTGTACAGACGTTCCTCGGGCTCCATCGGGTCATTGGGAGTCCTGATCACCCGATGGAGCAGGGGAATGCTCTTTGATTATGCTGTGGTCCCGGTGATTTTCAGCCTAATGTAGAAATACAGTAAGGCAGTGTTCACACGGCTTATTCAAGATGTAATTGCTGGACGGATTTCGTCAGCAGTTACGGCTTCAATAAGGGGCGGGGGGTGCGTCGGGGGAGCTGCCCGCCGGCCCCATAGACATTGCATTATTCATGGCGCTTACGCGCCGTAAATAATGTGCATGTCACTTTCTCCCCCCGTGGCGGATTCGCCGAGCGGGGAGGAGCGACGGAATCCACAGTTCTCTATGAGAACTGTGGATTACCGTAGTTACTGGGACGGATTGGAGCCATACTGCAGCGCAGAAACGACGGGCAGTACGGCTCCAATCAGTCCCAAAATAAGCCGTGTGAATGAGGCCTAAGACAGGCAGTCACAACTCTTTGCAAACCACTCTCTCTACTTATTCACACATAAGCCCTTCAGCTCCTGACTTGATTTAATGAAATCTAATTTCACTTGACAAGAAGATGTTGCCACATAATGAGATTGCTTTGAGTTGAGACAACCCTTTAGTGTTGCCAGAAACTGGAGAACCCCTTTAATGGTTGTCTTAACAAAATCAGTCAATCAATGTGCTCTTGAAGAGGGGAAATAGCGTTTATTCCAGACAATAGTAAAGGATTTGTATAGTTCTGGAATAATCTTGGTACATAAACAATAGGTCTGTTACAGACATCAAACATTTCTCATTTCTTTATTTTCTTTTTGTTTATTCATGCAACATTTATTGTACGAATAGATACAAAAATTCCACAGTTCTTTGCACTTGAACAGTTTACAGTATAAATGTATTTTATGTTCTATAGCTCTGTAGGTTAATACATAATATAATATAATGAAACACATGAACAGATCAGAAAGAGTGGAATAGAGTCCTGTCTGTTTTATCCAATTTCCCCACAATGCAGACATCACACCAGCGGACTGCTTAGCTATTCATTTATTTACTGATCCACTCCCCTCACCTAAAATATGTGCACATTCTGGTAGTCAGGGAGGTAATTATATCTATTGACATTATAAATCACATTCTCTTATTACTGCAGTACTATGTGATTTCAGTAGTTCAGTAAGCTGCATGCAACATGATATTTCATGAACCTATTCCCCAGTATTATACTATCACAATGGCTCTATAATTGCTTGCGTTCCGTCAGCACACCAGATGACCCTGCTTCTGTTTTCTAGAAGATAACCAAACCAGAAGACAGAGATAGGAAAAGCGAGATAAACAGAGGAGAAGAAGTATAAAAAGGTAGACTAGTTTAACGGGTGTTGTGTAATAAAAACAGTCTCATGAAATAAAGACTGCAATAAAGTTAAAAAAGCACAAAATACACCTATTTCCTGCTGGGAGGAGGGAGTTAAGCAAAGGATTATCAGGACAATTCATAAATATAATCAAGCATGCAATAGATATTTAATTATGGTGCATTATATTCACATGATGCATACCTATGTGTCTGAATGGTAAATGGAGCTATATGCTTATAGCTGGTCAGGATCGCTGGTGAGCAAATCTATTTACCTGCTTTCCAGTTTTGTTGATTTGCTGGTCCATAGAACAGAATGGGAGAATTGATTCACCTGTTTTTATCACAAATATACCAAAAAAAGGGTCAAAAAGTGATCCTGGAAACTATAAGCCGGTACGTTTAACCTCGGTTGTAGGTAAAATGTTTGAAGGATTTCTAAGAGATACTATCCTGGAGTATCTCACTGAAATTAAACATAGAACTCTGTTCCAGCATGGGTTTATGAAGGATCAGTCCTGTCAAACTAATCTCCTCAGCTTCTATGAGGAGGTTAGTACTAGACTGAATCAGGGTGAAGCATTGGATGTCATATTTCTAGATTTTTCAAAGGTAAAATGAGAATGCTTGAACTGGGGGAAAATGTTTGCAAGTGGGTAAGTAACTGGCTCAGTGATAGAAAACAAAGGGTGGTGATTAATGGTACATACATGGACTGGATCCCTGTTAATAGTGTAGTACCGAACGGCTGAGTATTGGACCCTATTCTCTTTAATATATTCATAAATGACCTTACAGAAGGACTGAACAGGAGAATATCAATCTTTGCAGACAATACTAAGCTATTTAAATTAATAAACAATCTAGTGGATAATGTTTTATTACAAAGGGGTCTGGATAAGATGGTGGCCTGGGCAGAGAAATGGCAGATGAGGTTTAACATGGATAAATGCAAGGTTACGCACATGGGAAAGAAAAATCAATTTCATGATTAATTGTTAAACAGAAAAAAAGCTTAAAAAAAGTGACATGGAGAAGAACTTGGTAATCCTGGTGGACAGTAAACTTAATTGTAGCAGTCAGTGTCAGTAAGTTGTTGTCCGTCCTGGTGACATCACTCCCTGCTCTCAGAAAGGGAGAGCAGGATGCTAAGCAGAGAAACCTGTGTGCACTTAGAGCAGATAAAATATCTCTTATTTCCTGACCCAGGTAATATCAAAATATAAGTATTTGGAAAAAGTCTTGATTTAACGTTCCTTACATGGTGAAAGCTAATTTTTGAAGTGAGACAACCCCTTAAATGATTACTTTGCAAAATGAAGACATAGCTACATATAAAAGATTAAAATGAGTCTCTCACTACATAAACAAAGCTAACATCCACCACACTGAGAAGAAAGCTATGACAGGGTTTACCTGTAGCCAGGCCCAGACTGGTAGTCTGCCTTCCTCGGCAGAGACCCTGTGGGCCAGGTGAATTCATGGGCGGCTTTCGACAGGCACAGCAACCCTTTGTGGGGACTTCACCAGCTGATGTTAAAAAACAAACAGAGCAACAGGAGATTGGACGGACAGCAGTGACAAAGAGAAAAGGAGGTAAGTGATTCTTTCCCTCTGCTCTGCTTACACAGAGGAAACTTATGCATCTCACATCTCTCTCTCTCCTGGCAATATATTTGACTATAGACCAGTGCATATCTAGAGCATTCTCCGGCCACAAGGTTTTTCCATACAAATACTTGGCTTCCCCGCACCTCTCTGCCTCTGAAATAACTTTCTCTGACACTTACTGTTGTTTGGTTGAAGGAGACAGGGTGGATAGGGACTCAAATGCAAACGTCAGCAGAAGTGAAGTTTTGTCCTTGGTCCTGCAGTGTGCTGTACCTCTCCTCTGCTCTTTTCTGCTCCCTTACTATGGAGTTCTACAGCTGGAATGTCCTGAGAGATCCAAATCGTCTTACTCTGCTTTACACAGGAAAATGTTTAAAAGTATATGTATATACACTATATTTATATGTCATACCTGCAAGTGTAGGCTTGCACGTGTTGGCATCCAAAGGTCACTTAACCTGTAATAGCAGGGTTGTTGGTATGAATATTCTACTCCACACATTAACCATTCATTACCCTACAACACCAAGAATCCTTAAAGCATTAGGATATGCCATCAAAGTCTGATAGGTGCAGGTCCCACCTCTGGACCCTGCACCTATCTTGGGAATGGACCACCTAAAAGTGTTAGTTTAGAATGGAGAGCTGGTCACGCTGGCATACTACTCTTCATTCTGTTCTATGGTAGTTCTGGGTACAGCCAAACACACCACTCTTCTGGACTGAAAACCTCCATAACTCAAAATGGAGACTTAGCCCCATTTTTTTAATCTGAAGTGTCACTTTATATGGGAATAACTTCTTGATACTTTAACCTAAGCATGTGATTCAGAGATAGTTTTCTCATGACACATTTTGCTTTAAGTTAGTAAGAAAGTTTTGTCCATATAATCCTTGTTTATTTGTGAAAAATATCAAAATATCGTCAACAGTTGGAAAAATTTGTAATTTTCAAAGTTCAACAATTTCTGCCTGTAAGACAGATACAGTTAAAACCAGAAGTTTACATACACTATATAAAAAGACACATATGCATGTTTTTCTCACTATCTGACATGAAATCAAAATAAACCTTACCTGTTTTAGGTCTATTAGGAACCAAAATTATTTATATTTGCCAAATGCCAGAATAATAAGAGCAGTGTCAGACTGGGGTTTCTGGGGCCCACAGGGGAATTGATCTTTGGGGCCCACCCTACAGCTACTGTACATGAAAATAAGTACATAAATAAATGCGCTCATTTTACCACATAATACAGTGTGCAAAAAAGAACTGTATGGTGTAGTACACATTAATACCAAGTGAGTCATATATCTGTCTATCTCACATATCTATCTGCTTCACGCATCTGTCTATCTCACATATCTGTTTGTCTCACACATTTTTTACAGTCTAACATATCATAGACACATGGCTAAGTAGCTCCATCCATATCCTGCTCCACCCCCCACCAACCCACATATAATATCTCCCTCCATGTTTCCTTTTGTCACGCACCTCGCATTGTTCTAAAATAAACACCAGTAAGAAAGCAAAAGTGTAACTCATATCACAGAGTCAGGTGTTCTCTCACTTTTACAATCAGGGACTAGTGTATGCTGCCACTATACTAGCGCCGATATAACCTATAACACCACCATATGGACACCACATAGTGGTCCAACACCAGCTCGGGTCACATCACATTACAGTGAATAATGATCCAATATAGAAAATAACCCCTGAAATCAGGGACTCACATTAGACATCATATCTGACGAGTCATTCTCTTCTCTTATGAGTCGTTCTTATTCCCTTTTCTTCTGCATTCGTTCCAAACCCTCCATGATGACTTGCCCAGCCACAACTCATCCCTGCAGAATTTACACACAAATATCTTAGAATCCTCACTTTTCCAGCACCTCTTTACCTATTCCCACCTCTGTACAAACTTCCCAGTGGTGAGAGAGCAGGTACAAGCCATAGCTTAGAAGCACAATCTCCTAAGTGGTTTGAGGGTGGGGAGAGGACTAACCCCCTGGAGATTATGCTACAGCTATGGGCTGCTCCCCTACCAGGTAAGTAGGCAAATGGGTAAGGCCCCAGGTAGCTAGATAGGCCCTATTTAGGTAGGTAGACCCCACTAGATAAGTTGGTAGGCTGGCCCCAGGTAGGTTGGTGGGTAGGCCCAAGTAAAGTAGATAAGTAGGCCACAGGTTGGTAGGTAAATAGACCCCAGGTAGCTAAGTAGACCCCAGTTAGGTTGGCGGGCCCCAGTTAGGTAGGCTGTTGGTAGGTGTTGGACAGTCTCGGTTAGTTAGACTGTAGGTAGGTGTTGGTGAGTCTCAGTTACGTAGGCTGGAGGTAGTCAGGGCCCCCCTTTAGATAGTATGCAGGTAGTCCGGGCCCCCTTTATATAGTAGGCAGGTAGTCAGGGCCCCTTTACATAGTAGGCAGGTAGTCAGGTCCCCCTTTAGATAGCAGGAAGGTAGCCAGTGCCCCCTTTAGATAGTAGGCAGGTAGTCAGGGCCCACTTTAGATAGTAGGCAAGTAGCCAGGGCCCCCTTTAGTTAGAAGCCAGGTATTTAGAGCCCCCTTTAGTTAGAAGAAAGGTAGTTAGGGCACCCTTTAGTTAGAAACCAGGTAGTTAGGGCCTCCTTTTGTTAGCAGTTAGCAATACCAGTGGGGCCCACGGGAAATCGGGGCCCACTGGGCCATACAGTTAAAGGCCAATATGGGATATCCCAGCTTCTCAAAATAGTTGTTAGGAATTTTGGCCCACTTCTCACAACAGAACTGGTGTAACTGAGCCATGTTGCCTTGCCTGAGCATCTGCCTTTTCAGATTTGCCCATTAATTTTCAATATAATTGAAAATAGAGCTTTGTGATGACCACTCCAAAACATTGACTTGGATATCCTTAAGCCACTTTGTAACCAGTTTGGCAGTGTGCTTTGGGTCATTGTCCATTTGGAAGACCTATTTCCGCCCAAGCTTTAACTTCCAGGCTGATGTCTTCAGATGTTACTTCAGTATTGCCACATAATCTTCTTTCCTCATGATGCCATCTGTTGTGTGAAGTGCACCAGTCCCTCCTGCAGCAAAACAACCCCACAACATGATGCTGCCACCCCTGTGTTTCACAGTTGGGATGGTGTTGTGAGGCTTCCAAGCTTCTCCGCTTGGACATTATGGCTAAACAGTTACATTTTACTTTCGTCAGTTCACAGGACATGTCTTCAAAAATGTAGGTTTTTGTTCCTGTGTGCATTTGCAAACATTAATCTGTCTTTCATATGTTTCTTTTGGAGTAATGGCTTCTTCCTGGCAGAGTGGCCTTTCAGCCCATGTTGTTACAGTACTGGTTTCACTGTGGTTAATGACACAATCTTCAAAGACACAATTGTTTTGCCGCAATTATATTCTACAGTTCTACAGTATTGACTCAGGTTCGGCACTAGTCAGGGAATCTCCTCAATTTCCCCGTTCAACTCTTCTGAAGTAGTGACACAATCGTACCAGCTTCCGCCAGTATCTTCAAAAGGTCTTTTGCTTTTATTCTTGGGTTGATATGCACATGTTGGACCAAAGCACATTTTTCTCTGAGACACAGAACCTGTCTCTTTCCTGAGCGGTATGATGGCTGGACATACCTATGTTGTTTGTACTTGCATATAATTGTTTGTCCAGATGATTGAAGCACCTTCAGGTATCTTGAAATTGCAACCAAGAATGATCCAGACTTGTACAAGTCCACAATTCTCTCCCTGATATCTTGGCTGATTTCTTTAGACTTTCCCATGATGTTACACACAGAAACAGTGTGTTTCTGGTGTGCATAAAATACATCCACAGGTGTATCTCAAATTCACTCAGATGTTGCCAATAAACTAGAATAAATTAGAAGCTTCCAAAGACATGACATCATCATATGCGCTGTCCCAAATTGCTTAAAGGCATAGTAATCCTAGCATATGCAAACTTTTGACTTTACAAATAATTGTGGTAATCCTAATTGACTGAAAGCGGGTAAGGTTTATTCTGATTTCATGTCAGATAGTGAGAAAGACATGCATATGTGTCTTTTCATATAGTGTATGTAAACTTCTGTAGTTATTCCACACAAAATAATTTATAACTAGCAGCTACCATATGTCTACTGCAGATTGGCTTTTTATTTTTTTTTAAACTTAAGGGGGCTTCGAAATTTTGTAGTAATTTTTAAAATTTTCAAGAAAATTTGCTACATTGATTATTTTAGGAACCAGTAGTAAAGAAAGACTGGACTGACTGCCATAGCAACAGTGTTGGACTACAAATCCTTTCACCCCCTTAACGACTGACTCCAGTTTGTTCACCTCCAGCAACATCTTTTGACTTCGTACCATAAAGAGGAGTACAGTTGCGTCAAGACCTTGTTAGATGCCTTGAAGTATGACGAGTACGGCTGAGAAGTCATCGGAGACTTCAAAATGGCCTTTCTGATGGGTCGCCAAGGCAGTTTTACTTAGTTTCCCTGCTACCTTTGTCTTCGGGATAGCTGGAACACCAAGGCACACTATAACACAAGGGACTGGCCGCAGCGGACCGAGTTCTCTCCAGGGTGTAACAACGTCAAATGGAGCCAACTGGTTAACCCCCGGAAGGTGCTGATGCCTCCTATGCACATCAATCTGGGCCTTATGAAACAGTTCAACACAACTCTAGATAAAAAGTCACCAGCCTTCAAGTTTCATTAAGACTTCTTTCCTAAGCTGTTTGAGGCTAAGGTCAAACTTGGTGTATTCATCGGGCCACAGAAAAAGAAGATTTTGGAATGCAGCGAATTTCTCAAGACATTCACCAGGAAGGAGAAAGAGGCCTGAAACAGCTTTGTCGCAGTAGTTTGCGGCTTTCTTGGTAACAACAAAGCCACAAACTATGTGAAGTTGGTTGAGACTATGGTGAAGAAATACTGCAAATGGGTTGCAGAATGTCCCTCAAAGTCCATATGCTTGATGCATATCTTGATAAATTCAAGGAGAACATGGGAGCGTATTCAGAGGAGCAAGGCAAAATTTACCTTTTCCCAATGTAAAATAGGTAAAATCAAAAATTTCACTGGCCCAGTCACAAAAACAAAGTTTGTGGGGAACAAATGTTGTTTTTCATTGTTTTTAGGCATAAGCAGTCAGGAAATAACACTTATTAGCCAGGAACAGTGAAGGAAAGTGGAGATTTTCATAGTTGCATAGTATTATAATGTATTAGCATGTATGAATATGCTAATACATTACTAAGTGTAAAAAAAATGTAAAACAGTTATCCTTTCATGAGATTTAAAAAAAGTAAAAAAATATAAAAATGTGCAGAAAAAATCAATAAATAAATAAAAAATAAAAATAAACACTTAATAAACAATAATGGTTCATACATAACATCCAACCCCCCCCCCCTACACGTATTAGGTATCAACCCCAACCTATAAACCCGTAAATTAATCTAACAAATTATTAATTGTGAAATGTGAATGGTGTAAAAAAAGATTTTGAAAAAACAAAAAAAACTTTAAAACAAATTCTGCAATACTTTTCAGGAATACTTTTCAGGAATTCGGCTTTAGGGGTTAACACAGGACCGTTCTTTATTAGTACTTAATTACTGAATGTATATTTTTAGTTAAATCCACTGTGTACTGCATTGCGGTGCAAATATTAAGATAAAAAAATATCTGACACTAAAACCAATAAAGTGAATGGGAAGCTGCTTTAGCACAATGATCCAAGGGGTGCCCAGAGTCGGACCCCACCAATGTAATATAGATGTACTATTCTAAGGATAGGCCATCAATATTAGAAGCCTAAATAACCCTATATTTCCACAATATATTTCTGGGGGGTTTTATTTATTTTTTATGGCAGAAGAAGCTTTAATTCAGGAAAAGACAAAATGAGGTAGATGAGATTAGAGAGAAAAAAAGACATTAGAGGAAGTGGAGAAAAAAGATGAGTAGAGAGAAGATAACTGAGAATAAATTGGAAAAAGAGGATGAGACAAACGAAAAGAGGATACATTAAAGAGAGCAAGTGGAAAGAAATTAGTGCTAGAGTAGAGAAAGCAAAGAAAGGATAAGATGAAGAGAGATGAAAGGTTGACAGAACAAGGAGAAAAAGAGACAGAGAGTAAAAGGAATAGAAGAAAACTACTGCCTTCTCTAAGCTTTAAAGCTTTCATTTCCAGAAGTGTCATCGCCCCAGTAAGGTGTGAAAAATAAATTTGCAGGCCGATATTATACATTTTTTATGGCCTAATACATAGCTGGTGTGAGCAGAAGGATTGTATCGTAAAAATATATTGACCTTCTATTTATCCGGGAGCATTCAAGGGGAGGGGTGACAGGAGACGGTGTATTTTTCTCTCAACACTGAAAATTCACTGAAGAGGAGAGGAATAACCCAATAAACAAGTGAGAGAATAGAAGTCATTTTACAGAGCTCGCAATTTAGGGACATAATAACGTGTGAATTATTTCTCATGACTGTCTGGTGTTGGCACTGTTTGCAGTGCTGTGCAGTGACAATGACACACACTAGGCACTTTCAACCAAGTGCTCCAGCTTCACATAGATTTCAAAGATCCAATTATGTATCAAGGCCAAAACCATATATCTGAAGAGAGATTCATTACTAACCTGTAATGGCATTAATGTCCCACATCTACTGTTTGTAGGATAAAGAAGGAGACACCTTATGTAACATTCACATATATGAAAGGAGTTTTATTTCTATATAAAAGCATTTATTTGATGCACATGAAAGTTACACTTCAGTTGTCAAGACACCAAACATATGAGTACTGATTCTCTCTGGTCATTTTAGCTCTTATGTTACCAATTGCACAGATGGAAAAAGGATGAACGCTGGTACACAAAATTAATAAAAGATGGAAACAAATCAGGGTTTTTGGAGTAGTGTACATAACCCTTCCATCAGCCTCTCAAACTCTTTCATCAGACTGGCCTAACAAAGGACAGGATGTCCTGGTTATAGGGTCAAGCCACAACAGAAAGTGAGCTTCAGTCAAGTCTTCAATGTAATAAAAGCCTGTCAACAAAACATGCTACCCTTTGTGGGAGCAGCATATTACAGATGTAGTTCACAATAAATACAAGGTAATGCAAAAAGGGTGGTGCAAATGATAGCTTTGGTATTTCTAACTGATAAACATAACACATTTATTACCATGAAGATACACTATCTATTAAGGTTTTATCTATACACTATGAATGTTCTAAGTGATTTCCATTGCTAATATGGCAGATGTCTAAGAGGAAGCCCAGTTCTGCATGTTGCAGCATATGCTTGAATATAGACTCCACAGTTTTAGTTGTATTAGGTCCTTCAGATCCTGTGGCTGGGGAAGGGATGGACAGATCCTTGATGTAGACCCACAGAAAGAAGTTGCAGGCTGTTAGATCTGACGATCATGGAGACCAGCCCAGTATTGGTGAATTCTTGCTTTCGATGCAGCCGAGCTAACATTATGGTAGAGTTTCATTCAGGCATCACCAAACATCCAAACAGAAGTGTGAAGGTGAAAACATCTGCTGAAAATAATTTGAATCACTTTTCCGTTTT
>JAODAL010046585.1:0-30777 GCA_025379985.1 Phyllomedusa bahiana | reverse complement strand
CTCCCCCCTCGCGACGCGGCACCCCTTTTCCGCCTCTATCCGCTGCGACGTTCTCAGCTGCTAGGGGGCCCCCCTGAAAAAGGGGTCGGTTTCCCACCTAAAGTTAGCCAGGGCAGTTTGCAGGAAATACCCCGGTGAGCTGCCCCCCCGCGCCATGACCACCTGGACTTTTTTCCTTTTAGGACCAAAGGCCGGACCTCCCCCTCCCTTCATAGTCCAAGCCTGGCCTGGCCGAGCTCCTCCTGGCACCCCCCGACTTTTCCCCCTCCGGGCCTACAGCTTTGCCCTTCCCCCCGGACCACCACCTTGCAACCCGGGGGTTTACTTAAAACAAAAACTCCAACCTAAAATGCCCCCAAAAACCTTGTTTTGCACCTGCCCCTGTCTAGCGATTTAAATTTTAAAAGACCCCACAGCAAAAAACCACGCGTAGTCCTTAAAAATTTGGGGGAGTACAGAACGCGCACCCCACAAACCCCTATTTCTTATCCCCCGCTCTGCCACCAATAAGTGATAAAAAGGGGCCTATCCGCCGGCCCGCTTGGGGGGACGACCCCCCCTAACTTGGGGTTATCTCGACTTGCCTCCCACAAGGGGAGCTCAAGTCAGCCAGATACTTTTTTCCACTTTTAACCCTTGCCCACACTGGCACAGGAAAAAAACCACATCCCCGGCCACCAGTTCGCCTTTTTAAGTTAAAAGACCGGTCCGTTACCGACTTATGGCGGGGTCGGGAAACCAACCCTGGGTAGCTTTAATATAGACCAAAAAATTAGGCGTTGAGGGCCTTTGATCAAGCCCAGACTAACTCAATTTAAAGTTTAAGATTTAATTTTAACCTTGAAGGCACACTAGACAGGAAAATTTTTGTACAAGAGGATAAAAATATACAGGTCAGAGAGAGGTTACGCAAATACAATTATTGATTACAGACAAAAGGCAGTTAAAATAAAGTTCAGTGTACCTTGTTGCTTGGGGCCCTAGTGCCGCATGGTGGTCATATGTATGGATTCTGGCTGCTGCTGCGGATGTCCTGGAACCTGTCTTAGTGCGCCCCCCCTCCTGGATCAACAGCAAGGCCTCCTCTGTCTCCGGCTTATAACTGTGATTGGGTCAGCCCACTTGGCATGCCCCCCTAAACACACCTGTACGGTCTATAAACACCGACCCAAAACTAAGGTCATGCCGTTTCTGATAACAAACCCAAAATGGATCTAAAGCTCGCAAGGAGGCATGGCACAGAACCGAGCGGTGGTTACCATCATAATCAAAACATCAGCTGGACTTTCACATGACCCGCCTGAATATGAGACAGCCCATATCTAGCGATGGACCCCTGTTAGGGCCCCCCCCCCCCCGCGGTTCTGGATACACCGTTCCCATGCGTCCTGGGCAACTGGAAATGGGAATGTGTCGTGCCGGGAGAGTTCCATATTTTGAGATATGAACTCGCCATGGACCAGTATACATGAAGCGTGTGGTCGCACCTATAATCGATAAGAAATATCGGAGAATACGCACCCGACTGTTCTGAATTGAAGCAAAGTCTTTGAAGCTTGCGACTTGGACCACACTTGTTCATGCAAATAAGGTTACATGAGGATCCGTTACATGGGTTGGTACCCTGCTGCTGTTGCGACTCCTAGCAGATGGCATTGGGTGAAGAGAGCTGTGCTGCTTAACAGTAAATTGAGCTATGTCCTGTGGTGGGGGAAGCTGTGTATTCTGACTAGAAAAGATGTTGGGGGAAGAGAACGTCATGGGGATTCAGTGAAGTGAATTCTTCATTAATATATAGTATATAATAAATATATAGAATATATTATATAATTTTTTATGAAAATATATATTAGAGCTTCCCCAGGGAAAACCAATCCGTGTTTAACTGTTCTGAAGTCCTGTTACTACTCACATTTTGTATGTCTAGTGGCTGCCCCTAGTACTCGGGCAACATATCCCACTGTATACACATACAGTGAGATGTATTGCAGTCTTGTGTCAGAGGTATATGTCTATCATATAGGTTACAACAGTTAACAGCCTTTTTCCTACAACATTGTTAATTATACTAGCAAGGAAAAAAGGAATCAGAAAACTTGAATTGCAACATTTTACCCCAACAAGTGGAGCGGTACCTCCTTACAACAAAATATAATATTTTAATAATTAACATTGAAACTCATACAAGATTTACATCTACACTATATAATTCAAGGCACATATGCAAGTTTTCACACTTTCAGACAAGAAACCATAATAAACCTTACCCATTTTAGGGTCCATTAGATTACCAAATATATATATATTTGCAAATGCCAGAATAATGAGAGAGAATTTAAGAGCATTTTTTATTACTTTCTGCAAGACAAAAGTTTACCTACATTTCATTAGTATTTGGTAGCCATTGGCCCATAAACTTTGACTTGTTTCAAATGTTTTATATAATCTTCCATCAGCTTCTCAAAATCTAGTATTTTAGAATTTTGGCCCAAACCTCTCTGACAGAACCTGGTTTAACTTAGCCATGTTTGTAGGTTGCCTGCTCTTGCATAGGGGGGGCACAACATCCGACTGCCTTTTCATTCAAGCTTTGCCCGCATACATTATCAATAGTGATTCGAGATCAGGGCTTTGTTATGCGTCACTCCAAACCATTGACTTGTCATCCTAAAACCACTTTGTAGACCATTGTCTCATTTTTATCAAGTTGATGGCAGTATGCCTTTAGTCATTGTGCCCATCTTGGAAGCCCCATATCCATCCAAGCTTTAACTTCCTGGACTGATATTCTATGAATTGTTGCTCTGTGTGTGCCACAAGATCTTCTTCTCACTCATGATAGCCATCTATTTTGTTAAAGTGCACCAGTCCATCCATGCAGCAAAATAAACCCACAACATGAATGCCACACCCATTTGTCGCCAGTTTGGAGGAATGACATGTTCTTGAAGCTCCAACTTGTCCTTTTTCTCCAAACGTAACAATGGTCATTATGGCCGAACAGTTACATTTTAATTTTGTCAGACCACAGGACATGTCTCCAGAAATGTAGGTCTTTGTTCCTATATGCAGTTGCAAACATTAATCTGGCTTTTATATGTTTCTTCTGGAGTAATGGCTTCTTCCTGGCAGAGTGTCCTTTCAGCCCATGTTGATACAGAACTGTTTCAATGTGGATAATGACACACTCTTACCAGCTTCGGCCAGCATCTTCACAAGTTCTTTTGCTTTTGTTCTTGGGTTGATATGCACATGTCGGACCAAAGCACCTTAATCTCTGAGACACAGAACCCGTCCTCTTCCTGAGCGGTATGATGGCTGGACATTCCCATCTTGTTTGTATACAATTGTTTGTACAGATGAACAAGGCACTTTCAGGTATCTGGAAATTGGACCCAAAGATGATACAGACTTGTGCAAGTTCACAATTCTCTTCCTGATATCTTGGCAGTGTGTTTCTGGTGTGGTTAAAATACATCCACAGGTGTGTCTCTAACTCAGATGTTGCCAATAAACCTTCCAAAGACATGTCATCATATGGGCTGTCCCAGATTGTTTAAAGGCATAGTAAAACTAGTGTATGTAAACTTTTTACTCTGCAGAAAGTAATAAAAATGCCTTAAAAATTCTCTTTATCATTATTCTGGCATTTGGCAAATATAAATAATTTTGGTTCCTAATTGACCTTAAACGGGTAAGTTTTATTCTGATTCATGTCAGATAGTGAGAAAAACATGCATATGTATCTTTTTATATAGTGTATGTAAACTTCTGGTTTCAACTGTAGCAGGTCCTGCTGAAATCCGCAGTTATCTAATGTGTATGGCCAGCTTCAGGGTATTTGAATGACTTTACTTCCATGGAATGTATAGACGGTACATTATGAATCTGTGCTATGACATAATGGCTTGTTTTTTCATCAATCCTCCCTATAAACAGTGCATATACTAGTTTTCTGTTCAGGCAGTAATAGTTTTTACCATATGCCACAGAACATCACGCAAGGCTTATAATGCAGGCTCTGTTAATTTGGTTCTTTGCCAAAGAATGAAGAGATCTACCTATAAAGAAAAGCATCCATCATTGAATGACTCTCAACTGCATAAAAAATACTATTCACGTCTTATACACATATAAAAATTAAGCCAGTACCACCTAATATATAAATTTATAAAAATGGCACTGTTTTATGCTTTTAAAGTTTTTTTTTTTTTTTATTTGTTTTATTTATTGTCAGCCAGATGATCAGAGCGAGGTTGTTACAGGGGAAATGTAGTATTACATGCACACATTTCAATGTAATTCAAGAGCATGCTCGGGCAACCAGAGTCAATTTGGTGGCAGCTCATACTGTTAATTTAATTCAAAGGTGATCAGCAAAGAAAAACCACAACATATTTTAAAGGGGTTTTGCCACTTAGTGACTTCCTTACCTATTATCTGCTCAGGACAGAAGATAAACAAATCATGCAGTGTCATGAACTGCTGCAGGGAGGAGAGAGAGGGGGCCCGAGCAGAGCGAGTAAGCAAGGGAGTATCTGCAATGTTTACTAAGATAATTACATTACAACTAGTGTATTCTCTATACAGCAGAAAGCCGCATACACTTGCAAGCTCCTTCATGTTCCCTGTCATCAGATAAGAAGTGCAAACACGCAAGCGCGTCCAGATCAGCTCCTGGTCGTGTCTAATGTAAACTTTTAAGTAACTAAGGGGATGTAAAGAAAGCTGTAGCTCTCACAGGCTTGACTTATAATCACATATATTTAGAAAAGTGATTAAATACCCATTTTGGAGGATCCCACGTCCACATTACATCATGGCAAAACCCCCTTAAGTAAAATTGTTAACTTGATTTTTGAGTTCTTACATTGTTTTTGCACATCAATTCAAATTAAAAGTTAAACCTGTGCACTTTATTTTATGGTGAGCGACACCTCAACAGAACCATGACCGACCTTGTTATAATTCGATACAATAGTCATGACCAACAGCGCCAGTATAACAGAAGCCATGGTGCTTGTATGAACAGAGTAAGAATGTTTATGGAGGGTGTTTCTTACTTGCATGCTTGTCTGCAATCATCACTCCAATCCTCACGATCCTTTTGCATGTCATGGTGATTTGTATAGATGGTGATAGCTGGTTTATGAATAAGAATTTTTGGATTGAAATTGGTCAATTTTATCATGTGTGATTAAGTCAATTAAGCTGATGTAAGAGAATAGAAGCACAAAGTTCCCATTTCATCTATCATAGTTGACACACTAATTTACAGCACCTTCAGATAGTGTTTTAACAGAATTAACAATGATTAACAGAAGCAGCCAGATACAAGTATGTATTCTCTAATCATTAACCCTCAGTAATTACTTACTGTCTTATTTTTTTAAAGGGGTTGTCTTAAAAAACCTTTCTATAAATATTATTTAGATGTTAATAGAGAGAGTTCCCCTTCACAAGTCACCGTGGAAAGCCACTAGAAACGGCATCTCCTGCTGTAAGGGATTTGGCATGAGAATGTGTGCGCACTTAATTTACCCTGTAGTGGCTATGGGTTAGATACGCCAGGCACATTATGATCAGTTGATTGTGAAGGCAGCTAATCCTATACAATTATGTATTTTATCAGTTCTACTAAGGATGGGTTATCTGACTCTCCTTTGTTAACTTAATACATGGACCAGAAACTGTGGAAAAAATAAAACGTTAAAAAAAAGAAATAGCCCTTAGCTTAGCAGTGCATCTCCCCGGTCCACTTTGTTGGCCTTTTGTCATCTCCTGACTTGGTCCGAATGGAATGTTACTGCTGTAGTGGACATGTGACACTACCTGACATCACTGTTTGCAAGCCAAGGTGGTGAAGAGTGATTTCAGGCAGTGTCACGTGATCGCTCAGGGGCTGCAGCTTTGATGTTCTATTTGGACAGAGTCAGAAGACAACAGAAGATTGGCAAAGAGAACCAGCAGACTTATCATTGGATCAAACATAGGTCAAAAAGTAAATATATATTTTTTTGTATTTTTTGCACTTAAAGTTAAAGAGAAGTCAGACAACCTCTTCAACAAAACTATGTCAATAATAAAAATATGTTGAACAAGGAAAAAACATGGAATGCTGATTGGTGGTTATGCTTGTGGAACCACTTTTCCTTGAGACATTTCTGATGTATGACATCTAGTGCAGTTTACAGTGTTAGAAACAGATGTTTTATCCATATTCCCAGTACATAACATGTAGATTTTAAGATTGGTGAACAGGACCACAGCCACACCTTTGAAAATACTATTCTTAAATATTTTCATGTCGTATCCAATTTATTTAGCCAAGGAGCTATAATTAAAATCACATGAAATAGAAGTGTAAATAAGTAGAAGAGTGGGAATGATAATGTATATGTAGTGTCATAAGAACAATAATGCCCTAACTAGAAATCCTTCTGTATCTTATTATGCACAGTGCAAGAATGTCCATAGCATTGTACTTTGCTCACATTGTCGATACCCTAGTAAGTTTACACACCACTTTCCTTGACAAAGCATCTGTTCAAAGTCTGAATCTTGCCTGTTTTTTCTCACCAGTCAGTATATTAATAAGCTACTTACATACCTTTAAATTAAATTTGTGTGTACATTATGTAAGCCAAATGTTTATATGCTTTATCACATGTATGGAGTAATGGAATAGGAATAATGATGGAATATTTATTATTAATCCTATACATGCTGTGAGCAGCAGCCCCCAGCTGTAAAAAACAGTTATCTGCTGCATTTGGAGCGGGGCTCAGCGAGGAGCCATTTTAGTCCCCATGGCCGTTCCACATATTTGATGGTATAGCTGGCCATCCTATACAAAATAATGATTGCGTGATACAAAACTCAGGAGCTCTATAAAATATTTCCTCTGTTGTGCAGGGGCACTAACATCTCATTCTAAGTCGTGTTCTAACTTCTACACATTTGATCCCAATGTAATGTAAAATTTTAGAATATAGTGATGTTATATGAAGAGTCTTAAGTAGCAGATCACTAGATTCCAGTTTCTCCAGATTTTGTATCAAATCCTTCAAATCATGGAGAAAACTAGGACATTTTTTTTATCATAATCTTTTAAATAGGTGTCAATATAATACATTAAATGACCGATTAATAATTTTGGGAATAAATTGTCTCCCCGGGGGATTCTCAAGTCTCTTATGTATCTTTGACAAGTGATAAAAATAGCGTCTACTTGGAAGACCCTATGACGCGTCGGGGTGTGGCCGGAGCCGCGCGCTCGTGACGCCTCTTCGCGGTGCCGGAAGTTGCGCCCGAGGAGACTTGTTTGAGCGCCGAGGAAACGCTCAGGTACTCTTTGTCCATCATATATATATAGTCTCCAAATACACACTTATACTTACGTTCCCCTGATGAAGTGATACGCGAAACGCGCGTCGGGATCTGTGTCAGCCAGCATCTTCTGGAGTAATCTCTTTTTATGACTAACGAAGATTAGGCTATGTATTGATAGTACCTACATACATTGCACATAGAGTATATATTTATCTCACTATATTTAACTATCTGTACGAACATTGATATGTATATGTATTCTATATAAGAATATGTTATGGCACTTTTTTATATTAAGTAGCGGGTGTATTATATGGAATATGCGCTCTATATACATGTGCACTTTGTTTTTTGTTGACTCAATCATATGCACTTTTGCACTTTAATTATATAGAAAACTAGTTTGGTATTTAGACATAATATATGTATGCTATGGTACATGGTTGTATAGGGACATTGACCCAAGATTGCTTTGTGATTTTTTTTACCTCGGTTGGTGCTGTTACTTCTCATGGTTCTTTTCAGTGGCTTTTTAATATGATATTTTTGTTATGTTTGAATTTTTTAATAAATTGTTTAATAAAGATACTTAATTTTAGCTTTGAATTTTCTCTAGTACCTTATTTTTTTTACATAAATGTTATATGAATAATCTTAAGTAGCAGATCACTAGATTCCAGTTTCTCCAGATTTTGTATCAAATCATTCAAATCACGGAGAAAACTAGGATATTTTTTTTATCATAATCTTTTAAATAGGTGTCAATATAATACATTAAATGAACGATTAATAATTTTGGGAATAAATGGTCTCCCCGGGGGATTCTCAAGTCTCTAATGTATCTTTGACAAGTGATAAAAATAGGGTCTACTTGGAAGACAGTTCATGAGAAAATTCTTCTCATCCTTAGCCCTATTTATTAGACTTTCAAGTCTACTTTTAAGCTATAGAGAAGTCCAAATCCAACTTTTTTTTTTAATAATGCTCATCAGACAGACTCCATAGGGCTTCTCCATGAAATTATGAATAGTCTTGAAGGACTATTCTTCCGCTTTTGTTGGTGGATCCAATCACCATCTATTCGTTCATGAAAGTCCCTATTGCAATAGTCATTTTGTATCTAGTCAGATTATATTTTGAGAAGTAAAAACTTTTTATAGTTCTAGACTTGCTATCAGTAGGACTAACCTGTTGAGTACTACTTATTTTCATGGCTCTATTTTTGCCACACCCGACACCTGTGGTAGACTTTTTCTTTTTTGGGGCATAAGAAACAATTTTGCTATCATGTTGTTCACTGGTCTTTGCTTTAGGTCCGAAGGGGCACCACCATATGATTCTCAACATATTCTTTCTCTACACTATAATAGTGCTATTACCCTGTGAGGTCACCTAACTAAAATTCCAACTTGGTTGGTCACATCATTGTTAAATTTGTTCTCAGGAGGATGAACCGACATCCTCCTGAGATGTAGAAGATGGTAAATCCATGTTCGTTACATTCATAAAATAAGTATATGTGGAAGAAGGTGGATCTTCAAGCACCTTTTCTCTCCTATTTATGGTTGAGATTTCAATGGTGGGCTCAAAAGTTGAATCATTTTTTGTGAGATCAACCAATTCAATAATTTCCTTATTTATTTCATATGAATTCCTTACATCTTTTTTTTAAAACTCATTATAGGGGTGTTAGCTTTTTTTTTTTTTTTACGCGTTATTTTTTGCTCCCAGTCTTCCAAGCGTCGTAACGCTTTATTTTTCCATCTACATAGACATATGCAGGTTTTTAATTTGCGGGACAAGATGTACTTTTTATTGTTGTCATTCACCATAGCATAGAATATACTTGGAAACGGCAAAAAAATTCTAAGTGTGGTGAAATGTGGAAAAAAAAAAAGTACTTGCACCATATTTGCAGGGGTTTTGTTTTTATAGTGTTCAGTACAAATCATGTATTATTGATATCCTCAGGTTGATATAATTCCAGCAATACCAAATATGTAGACTTTCATTATGTTATAGTACAATAAAAAATCCAAACATTTTCTTTTTTTGAAAGTTGTGCTGCAGTTGGAAAGGAGCATGCCATGAATAGCAATGAGTTTGTTACAGACAGATCGGGAGTTCCAGAGCACACATTGAAAAAGGGCAGGAAAAGTTGTACACTGAATAGCAGGGTACCTGAGGGAGGCAGAAGAGGAGGTGGGATTAGCAGTAAAGGAGGGTGGGCCAGCATTAGAAGAGATGTGCCCTGCAGCAAGAAGCAGGAGAATCAGAAATTACAATAGATGATTTGAAGACTTACATGAGTGGCGTCTGTGTCGCATCTTGAACATGGGTTGTTTGGGGTAGCTAAAGAAGGTAAATAGTGCATACATATACTGTATACAGTGTATATATAGATGTATACGTGGACGAGGGAAGGAGGGAGAAACTGAGGTGGATAAAATTCTAAGGGGGCATGACTGGTTGGTAGCATAGGAGACAAATGGCTTCAACAGTGAG
This sequence comes from Phyllomedusa bahiana, assembly GCA_025379985.1. NCBI lineage: Eukaryota > Metazoa > Chordata > Amphibia > Anura > Hylidae > Phyllomedusa > Phyllomedusa bahiana. The sequence continues at coordinate 20,940 of JAODAL010046585.1, read as the reverse complement.
CATAGTGAATGTGTAGTTTAAAAAGACCAATCACTCACAAGAAAGGGGAGTCACTTAAAAAGATGGCATTTCAACAGATGGCAAACACACCCTCCTATTAATGATCATATTTTAATTTGTTCACTTCACCATTTTATCTGCTATAGACCGGTTGTAAAAAGTTGTAAGCGAAGTGAATTTGATATTGAGACCTTACTGTTAGGTATTTGGATCACGTTAACAGAAATGCCAAGTACTGCAGGAGATCAGTATTTTTTTGCTTTTGTGTGACTACTACTCACTTCCTTTTGTAATGCTGTGTACAAGTTTAAATCAGGGATCTCATAATGTTTTTATTTTATTTCATCCACCAATATAATGGCAGATCCATTACACTGACAAATGGACACACTACTGATCAGGAGTATCAAGCCCTAGGCACTCTGCGTTGCCCAATTACAGAAATCTTCTCCCTTGAAGAAATCCTTCTAGGGAAGATTACCTTCCTAGCATGTTGTGTGACAGTGCTTCTCCAAATAAAAAAAAATCTTTGCATGCCTTTTTATTAAATAAGAGGCACACAGAGGTGTAAATGGAGATGTTACTCCTAAGTTAAAAACTATTGTGCAGCTATTGCAGGGCCATCTTAACAGCATTATGGGCCCCTAGGCAGAGCTTTGCACTGGGCCCCCCAACCAACACAACCACTCACAGGAACAAATATATACTTCATCGATAACAAACGCATGACCTACAGCACCACCATATAGAGAACAGTGGTCAGACACCAGCTTAGGTCACCTCAGTAACTACAGCACTAATCTAACAGACGCAAAATAACCCCTGACATCAAAGGACTCACTAGACACGTCATCTCTGATCAGTCGTTCTCCGACTGAGCGTGTGGGGTCCCCGGGCAACTGCCTACCCTGCCAAATGAGAAAGACGGCCCTGAGCTATTGTCTCATGTAGTTTCACAGGATCGTTGCCGCACACAATTTATACACCAAATAGTGCAGCCCTCAATGCATACTTCAATAAGTAGTAAATTTCACTTGTGTCTACAGATAAATGTTTTCCCTCACTGTTTGAATTTACCAGGTTTTTATACCAGATGTGACATGTGCTTAATGGGCATAATGCCCGTATGTTTTTCAAAGCAACAAGGCCAGTGCAGTCCACACCAGGGTAATAAAAATTTTGACAGTATGTTCAATCTTATCTTTTTGAGGATAACAATGCTTCTATTTAGATTCATTTATTTTGGTAGTAACATGGCAAAACATTAGAATTAGATAAAATATTGCATGTTAAACATTAAATGTTTATGTGACTATGAGGACTGCCATACTTGGAACATCCAGATACCTGACAGTGAGATAGGGATGGCACCAGAACAGCAGGGTGCCAGCAAGTGAATTCTTATGATCTGGTATTTTGTATTTGTAGGCAGTTTTATTACTATTAGTTCTGTATGAAGCCTTTGTCACTTTATGCTTGGTGTTGATGGTATATTTCTGATCTTTTGTTGTATTAATTATACTTCTGTCCTAACTAAGCTCAATCCCCGTATAGTTCAGACTGCACTGATATGTAGTCATAATTGCGTGTGCTAAGGAGAAAATAAAAGCAATCTGTTCTTCATGAAACAATGGCGCATTGTCTATTTGTTGCTGTATAATCTTCAGCTGGAATCCTATTTCCCAAGCTTGTCATCAAAAGATCATTACACAGGTTGGGTGATGAAATCTCTGTGATCTGACTAATTCCTTTATACTAGTCTGTTGTCTGGAATCTATCTGTACTGTATCATTTTTGGAATTAATATATGTAAAAGTATAGAATCACTAATGCAACTGTACTTGCACATGTATTAGTGCAGAGTATTATTGACAGCAATACAATAGTCCACAAACTAGTACGGTTATGGTTTGTTGTCTTTGCTAGTACTTAATTCGTGGAAGTCATTTCATTTGCCCTGACCTTTTGAGAGAGACGTGTACAGGTCTCCAATTTAGTTAATACATGCTATTTACTCTCCCTATTTCATCCAGCCTTAGTGGCAGAGGCATTACCCTGAAGAGGGCACCTCCACCTTGCAGAGGCTGTCACCCATTTATGTTCAACCGACCTGTTTTCTTCTTCCAGTTCTTGAACGATTAGACTAAACTTTGTAAACAGGCTAGAATACTAGATAATTCCTGTAACCTTCAGCCTTGTTTCCCACCATCTTGTCCAACAAATAATTTGATTTCCCAAAACATTACATGGTATATTAGATACAATATTGAAAATCAAGTTCAACATTCAACAAGCAAGATGGGAATGAGAAATCAAAAAGTCACCAAAACTTGTCAGGAATTGGTTAACACATTACTGACATAACTTTTCTCATAAAGCCGGTAAGGGATTATGGTGTGGACACTCTTCTTGAGCTCGCTCTATACACAGCAGATGCTGGCTGATTATTACAGCTTCTAAATAAATCCACAGAACACCACAGATTTTTTGCAAGAGTGAAAAATGTATTTACAAATAGACAAATCTCCAAAGATGCATGTATGAGCAAAACCAATTGAACGTTATCAGAAACGTCTGCTAGTGGCAGGATATATTTTTATCTGAAAACGTTCAATTGGTCTGGCTCTCTCGGTTTTGCTCATACAGTGCCTTGCGAAAGTATTCGGCCCCCTTGAACTTTTCAACATTTTGCCACATTTCAGGCTTCAAACATAAAGATATAACATTTTAATTTTTTGTGAAGAATCAACAAGTGGGACACAATTGTGAAGTGGAACGAAATTTATTGGATATTTTAAACTTTTGTAAAAAATAAAAAAACTGAAAAGTGGGCCCTGCAATATTATTCAGCCCCCTTAATTTAATACTTTGTAGCACCACCTTTTGCTGCGATTACAGCTGCAAGTCGCTTGGGGTATGTCTCTATCAGTTTTCATATCAAGAGACTGAAATTCTTGCCAATTCTTCCTTGGAAAACAGCTAGAGCTCAGTGAGGTTGGATGGAGAGCATTTGTGAACAGCAGTTTTCAGCTCTTTCCACAGATTCTCGATTGGATTCAGGTCTGGACTGTGACTTGGGCATTCTAACACCTAGATACATTTATTTGGGAACCTTCCATTGTAGATTTTGCTTTATGTTTGGGATCATTATCTTGTTGGAAGATAAATCTCCGTCCGAGTCTCAGGTCTTTTGCAGACTCCAACAGGTTTTCTTCCAGACTGGTCCTGTATGTGGCTCCATCCATCTTCCCATTAATTGTAACCATCTTCCCTGTCCCTGCTGAAGAAAAGCAGGCCCAAACCATGATGCTGCCACCACCATGTTTGACAGTGGGGATGCTGTGTTCAGGGTGATGAGCTGTGTTGCTTTTGGGCCAAACAACATTGCATTGTGGCCAAAAGGTTGGATTTTGGTTTCATCTGACCAGAGCACCTTCTTCCACAGGTGGTCTCTCCCAGGTGGTGTCTCCCAGGTGGCTTGTGGCAAACTTTAAATTAGACTTTTTATGGATATCTTTGAGAAATGGCTTTCTTCTAGCCACTCTTCCATGAAGGCCAGATTTGTGCAGTGTACGACTGATTGTTGTCCTATGGACAGACTCTCCCACCTCAGCTGTAGATCCTTGTAGTTCATCCTGAGTGATCATTGGCCTCTTGGCTGCATCTCTGATCAGTTTTCTCCTTGTTTGAGATAAAGGTTTGGAGGGACGGTCAGGTCTTGGTAGATTTGCAGTGTCCTGATACTCCTTTCATTTCACAGTGCTCCTCGGGACGTTTAAAGTTTGTGAAATCTTTTTGTATCCAAATCCAGCTTTACACTTCTCTACAACAGTATCATGGACCTGCCTGGTGTGTTCCTTGGTCTTCATGATGCCCTATGCGCTTTAAACAGAACCTTGAGACAGAACAGGTGCATTTATACTGAGACTTCATCAGTCATTTAGGACAACATTGGATCATTTAGAGATCCTCACTGAACTTCTGGAGTGAGTTTGCTGCACTGAAAGTAAAGGGGCCGAATAATATTGCACACCCCACTTTTCAGTTTTTTTTTTTGTTTTTTACAAAAGTTTAAAATATCCAATAAATTTCATTCCACTTCACAACTGTGTCCCACTTGTTGATTCTTCACAAAAAAAAAAGTTAAAATTAATATCTTTACGTTTGAAGCCTGAAATGTGTCAAAAGGTTGAAAAGTTCAAGGGGGCCGAATACTTTAACAAGGCATTGTACATGTACCTTTGGAAATTTGTCTATTTGTAAATACATTTTTCACCCTTGCTGTGGATTTATCTAGAGACTGTTACCAGGATTGGTTATCCTTTCGCAAGCACCCCAGTGAAATTACTACAACGTAGGTGTTCGACATCCTTCCTTGCTTGATTATTACAGCTACCACCCCCCCAGCTGCGATCCCTGTTGAACCATTTAGATGCCACATGCACCGTTCCTTCAATCCCCCCTCTCTCCAGGACGAGATCACGGAGTGCCAATCGGTTACCATGGCAGCTAAGAGCCTGATGAAGAGTTCTATAGCCACCGAAGCGCAGAAAGTAATATAACCACCATCTTGGTATGTGCATTAGCTATATAATTATCTATAGGGGTTACAAAAAAGAGTAAAAAATATTAGTTGAAAACACTCCCCTTTTGTCATTTAACAAAAGAAAAAGATTACACATAATTAATATTACTAAGTCCACAAAAGTCTAATCTATTAAAATATAACATAATTTCCCCAATACACTGTATACTGCAGAAGAAAAAAAAAGTCAAACCCGTAAAAATGAGTTTCTTTGTCATTTCACATCCACCAAAAATTGGAATAAAAAGTGATCAAAAACTCGCATTTATAGCGAAATGATACCAATAAAAACACTTCAGCCTGCAAAAAATTGCGACCTCACTCAGGTTCATAGGTGCAAAAAACAAAAAGTTATTGGTTGCAGAAAATGAAAGGTAGTGCAAAGTTAAGAAATCGATAATGTTTGTATTTTCTTTGAAGTATAAAAACGTAAGGAAAGCTCTACATATTTGGGATCACCAGAATCCTATTGACCTGCAGAATACAGATTCCACACCATTTATACAGAAGATTGAACGCCATAAAAACAAAACCCCCACAAACAGGTTGCAAGTAGGTTTTTTTTCATATTTCACACCACTTAAAATGTACAGAGAAACTGAAAAAAAATTCTATGGTACAATCAATGGCAGCATTAAAAAGTACACATTATCCCGCAAAAAAAAGCCCTTAAATGTCAACGTAGATCAAAAAAAAATAAATAAAAATAAAATAGTTATTGCTCTTGTAAGGTGGGGAATAAAAAAAAAAACAAAGAGCCAAAACATTATGACCACCTTCTGGGTAGTTAATACTGATGTATTTTATACTGTCAGGAACTGATTAATACTTAAGTATTTTATATAAAATAAAATTAGTCATATAATTTGAATTTCTGGAACAGAATTTATTTCTGAAAAAGGTCATCCAGAATTTGCTTTATATTAAAGGGAGACTACACTCTAAAAGTGGTAAACACTCAATACGTTTAGCTTGTCATTCTCATCAGATTTTCTTTATACTGCAAAGCAATAAAAGGTTTTCACTCTATTTCCCTGGCATTTATCATCTTCCTACTTTTCTTCTGAGACTGCATGTGGAAAGTAACAAAGAAAGGGTGCTTCCACACTGCGTGGTTTTTTGGCAGTTTTGATGTGGTTTTTCTTTTGAGGCAATATATTGCAGTGAAACGGTCTTTGATAACGGCAAGCTACTTTTAATATCCTTAATTGTTTAAAAAGGTGTTAGAAATATGCAAACGATTACAAAAGTGGGTTTCCAGGTTGCTGTTGAAAAAATGCAACAAAATGCAAACAGTTAAAAAAAAGCAAATCGGAGTTAGTTACAAAACCACCTACGTTAAAAATAAAAAGCATGGGTTTTATTGTTTGTGTTTTTGATGTTTTTGATGCATTTGAAAACCGTAACGTGTGAACCCGGACTTATCTCCAAGACTATATGCACACTAATTACTCACTTGCAACACCTTTCTAAACAAGTTAGGAAATTGAAAGGAGCTTGCTTTAAATAAAGACCGTTTCACTGCAGTGCAGTGCTGGCAAGGAGAAGCAGCACCCAAAACACCACAAAAACCAACCATATGAAAGCAGTGTTGAATTGGGGTGCCTAGGTGTTGATTTTAGCAGCCCACTTTGCCTTGCTGTCTCCACTACTTGTACAGTGTCCCATCCAGTCTCGCTTCAACTTAAACAGCCCGATGTGATGACACTGTAATGAAGATGGAGCACTGAGTCTCCCTCAAGTAATTGCAGCAGGACACCAGTGGTGAACATAAAAGGTCTAAAGATAGATGTCCCCCTCCCTGAATAACACATTTTATATAAATAAAAATATATCAAAAGCTAAAACACAAAGTACTGAGTATAAAATCATTAAATAATGGTCGTACAGCTACCAAATAACACCGCTACATAAAACCAAAATCCCAAGGCTAAAATTACCAATATTTAAGACCAAATACTGCCACATAATGAACACATATCACCACCACGTATTGACTGAATAATACCATCACACCATGACCACATATCACCACCACATAGTGACTGAATAATGCCACCACACCATGACCTCATATCACCCCCACAGTGACTGAATACACAATACTATGACCACATATCACCACCACATAATCACTGAATAATACAGCCACACCATGATTTTATATCACCACTGTATACTGAATAACGCCACACCATGACCACGTAATGACTGAATAATACCACAACACCATAACAATATCACCACCACATAGTGACTGAATACCACCAGATCATGACTCCATATCACCACCACATAGTAATCGAATTATACCTCTACACCATGAACACATATCACCACTATATAGAGACTGAATAATACCGCCACACGATTACGGAATATAAACCATTACACTTTGCAGGCATATAAGTCATTACAGTTCAGGTACATTTAGTGACTCACAGGTGACATTTCTCCGATGAGTCATTCTCGTTCCCTTTTCGAGGGCATATATAGGTCCCCTCAGTAAGACAGATATATAGATAGGCCCCATCTAGCAGGTGTATATATAGCTCCCCTCAGTAAGCCAGGTATATAAATAGGCCCCCTCGGTCAGATATATATAGCTCCCCTCAGTAAGGCAGGTATATATAGCTCCCCTCAGTAAGGCAGATATATAGCTCCCCTCAGTAAGGCAGGTATATATAGCTGCCCTCAGCAAGGCAGGTATATATAGCCCCCCTCAGTAAGGCAGGTATATATAGATCCTCCTCAGTAAGGCAGGTATATAGCCCCTCTCAGGCATTTAAGCGGCACTACAAATAATAACAATAATACTCGCCTTACCTGCTGTGTGGCCAAGGAGAGGCAGCGGCGTGATGAGCTTACTTTATCGCTCAGCAGTACGGGGATGTGGGGACCCGGCGGGCCCCACTGTGTTGGCCCGATCCTCCGGTAAGCCAGTCCAACACTGTATGAAAGTTTCGTCTTTGAATGGGACACAGATTGCTACAAGTGCAGGATAAAATATGGAGTGCTCTCTGGATTTTAATATACAGTTACATATGATGGTAGTGAAGCACCCAAATTGCTGCATTTTTAGACTGTGTTCACATGTTGACACTGACAATGTAGCCAAAAATTTTACTACTACTCCAACCACTATTTTCACATTCTCCTTCATTTATTTCTATCTATATGCTGAGAGAGAATGGAATCCAGCTTTTGTGTGAAATCTTGAAACTTTATTCCAAATAGATTGATTCCAACAGGCATAAAAACATGATACAAAAAACACCTCACTTACGCATTTCAGGCTCTCAATTGGCCCTTACTCATAGCATAATCATGCTATAAGTAAGGGCCATTCCCTGGGTTGGTCTACACCATCTCTTGGGGTGACCCAAAGGAGCTACATACCCAGCTTATGTTACAGACCTAACTTACATGGAGCAACCAAAAGCCTTCATATCTTTCAGGTTTTGGGGCTGTCGCTAGGCTACATTGAGTTTTAGCTCCCTCCAAAGATTTTCGAGCGGGTTCAGGTTTGGAGACTGGTTAGGTCACTCCAGGACCTTGAAATTCTTCTTACAGACCCATTCCTTAGTTGCCCTGGCTGTGTGTTTTGAGTCATTGTCATGCTGGAAGACTCAGCTACAATCCATTGATACTAAAAGTTCTATTTTGGTCTCATCTGACCACATGACCTTCTCCCATGCCTCCTCTGAATCATTCAGATGGTCATTGGCAAACTTTAAACAGGACATGTGCTGGGGTGAGCAGGGGACCTTGCAATTTCAATCCATAATGGCGTAGTGTGTTACAAATGATATTCTTTGAGACTGTGGTCCCAGCTTTATTCAGGTAATTGATCAAGTCCTCCCATGTAGTTCTGGACTGATTCCTGACCGTTCTCAGAATCATCCTTACCCCACGAGGTGAGATCTTGCATGCATCCCCAAGCCGGAGAAGATTGACGGGCATCTTGTGTTTCTACCATTTTCTAATAATTGCCCCACCAGTGGTTGCCTTCTCACAAAGCTGATTGCCTTTTGTCTGGTAGTCCATCCCAACCTTGTGCAGGTCTACAATTTTGTCCCTGGTGTCCTTAGGAAGCTCTTTGGTCTTGGCCATGGTGGGGAGGTTTGAGTGTGATTGAATGTGCGTAGACAGGTGTCTTTTATTCAGGTAACAAGGTCAAACCGTTGCAATTAATGCACATAAAGAGTACAGAGAAGAGAGCTCTAAGGGAACTGCACATAAGAATATGCCCACTTGCCTGAGGATGGCACAATGCTAGGGACAGACCTCTGTTTCCGCGCAGTGTCCTTATTCTGTAAAATTCTGTAGTTTTAGAGTATTTAATGCTCAAATAATTATTCATGACAGGTGTTAGCCCAACCACCAAAAGGATAGATTTCGCCCCACCTGGCAGTTATTCACAGTGTTTCTACCTATTCAAAGTCATAGTTTAATCAGTTGTTTAGGTGGCGGGGCTAGCCTCCAGGAGGCTGGTTTTGGAAAAATCTACTCTTTTTATGACTCTTTTCTGGCTGAAAACTGCAGATATTTAGGGTAAATGCTCTAAAACTACACACCTAATATATATAGGGACACCGCGCCTGGAAACAGCATGTCTTACAACTAGCTTGAGCTGTCCCTCTATCAAGGAAGGCATAAACTATGTGGCAGGTTCTCTTTAAAAAAAAACAAAAAAACAACTAAGGTCTGTGAGAGCCAGAGTTCTTGCTGGTTGGTAGGTTATCAAATACTTATTTCATGCAATAAAATGCAAATTATTTACCGTATATACTCGAGTATAAGCCACCCGAGAAATAACCGAGGCACCTACTTTTGCCACAAAAACCTGGAAAGCTATTGACATGCGATAAGCCCTAGGGTGAAAACGCAGCGGCTAACTGGTGAATTTTAAAAATAAAAACAGAAACCATAAAAATTTACATAGGCAGTTTAATGTCCCCCATAGCATTTAATGTCCCCCATACGGTAGGTATAGGCATTTAATGTCCCCCATAGGCAGATAAAGGCATTTTAATGTCCCCATAGGTAGGTATAGAAGGCATATAAAGTCCCTCATAGCAGATATAGGCGTTTATATAAGGCACCGCAGTGGGTATCGCTCCTCCTCCTGCAATTCCACCGTAGGAGTCGGCATGCAGGGGAAGAGATCGCTGACAGCGTTCCTGGCCAACCGCAGCGCCCGACGACCTGTCATCAACTCGCAATTAAGTTATATGCGCTCTCTGAGGAGCTCCATATATAACTGAAGCGTCCCTGTCGGCGGCACGGCCATCGCAGCTTCCCGAGGGCCGGACAGTGACTCGAGTATAAGCCGAGGGGTATTTTAGAGCAATTTTTTTGTGCAGAAAAACCTCCGGCTTATACTCGAGTAAATACGGTATTTAAAAAATCATACAATGAGAATTTTTCCTGGATTCTTTTTTAGATTCTGTACTCTCACGCAGTTTAATGTACTTACAATAAAATTACAGACCTCTCCATTCTTTGTAGGTGGGAAAACTTGCAAAATCTCCACTGTATCAAATACTTATTCTCACCACTGTATATACATTTTATAGCAATATATAAATTTTTATAGTTATAGAAATATCTACAGTATATATAAAAAAAAACATTACTGAAAGAAATATATGTATGTACAGACACACACATATATACAGTATATACATACACACAGTGACACCTTGGTATAAGTCCAACTTGGTATAAGTTTTGTTTGGTATACATTTCTTTGGAACAAGACTGGAGGTGGCCTGGACCTGCATGGCAGCGCACGTGTGACAAGGGAGCTCGGCACAAATTTCAGCCAGTTATCTCAAGTGAGGACAAAGGATTTATCAGTCTGTTGCTTCTGGAGTGAGCGCTGCTCTGGCCGCAGCGAGACACTCCACGCAACTTCTATAATTAAAGGGGTTGTCTCGCTACATCAATTCATCTCACCTCAGTCCTGTTTTCTTGATTTCATTTTGAATTCAGGGGCATGTTTACTGGCTGCAGTAGAAGCCAGGTCTGTATTATTAGCAAACCAGCCACGCAGCCTATCATGAGAGAGTACACAGGTCGGGATTACTAATAGCGACCCAGAGGAAGCTGATGCAGTCCATACAAAGGGGATATCTCATAATATGTAGCACACTGTTAATGACATATATTACAAAGTGACCTGTTTTTGAAAGATCTTTAAGATCAAAAGCATCCTTATAGTATCTCTACCTCTTTTAATTAAGCACCAGTGCCGTACCTCTATAGCCACTGTCTCCCACACATCCTTACACCCGATTCTCTCATCAACTGCTGCAGCTTATTTGGGGAATAGACTACACAGTAGCCTGCTGGTTCCGAGTATGTGACAGTGTGTATGAGAGGGTTTGGGACTCTGGCATATCTCACTTACCTTCCAGTGCAGACTCGCCACGCTTTCAACCCTCTGGAAGTTACCTTGAATCTAGCTTCTGCTAAAACACAGTCATCTTGTGGCCGGCTACAGCTCATACACAATAAATCCATTGTTATTAATATAAGAATTCATTAAGATTCATTATTTTCCCTTTATTTGTTACGGGAAAAGTTTGTTTGGTATAAATCCAGTTTGGTATAAGTCCAAGAATCTGGAAATTATTAATTTTTTATACCAAGGTACCACTGTATATTGCAAGGATTTGCAGGATCCCGTCTGTCATAGCAGAGCCCCCTCTCACTGGTTCAAACTGCCTGTTTGCAGCAGGGCGTAACTAAGAAGCCAGGCCCCAAGCAAACATTTTGGAATTGGGGGGCCACACCCCCCTCCCTACCACGACCAAGTACCCAGAGACATGCTGTTAGATAATGTAAGATAATACAAGGGGCAAATACCTCACCATACATCTCACCATCATACTGCTACCAATCAAATCACTATACCAAAACCACATTACCAATAATGCTATTACATAAGGAACCTGATTATAAACCACCTAGAACACACCACAAATTACACCACATAGTGACTGAATAATAAACCCCTACACTATTACAGATCAGTACAACAAAGACCAAAATTACTGTCTAATAATTAATAATATATAATAAATAGTGACCATAAAGTGGTATCTACTAGTGTACACAGGGCTCTGCAGACTGTATATAACCACCATACAGTGACCATATAGTGGTAGACACCAGTGTCCACAGGGCTCTGCATAGCTGGTAATATAATGTCCCCATAGACAGTGAACCATATAATGGTAAGTACCCCAATAGTACAACAGGCTCTGCAGACTGTATATTACCGTCCATACAGTGACCATATAGTGGTAGACCAGCAGTGAACACTCTCTGCAGACTGATATAACCACATACAGTGACCATTATAGTGTAGAACACAGTTACACACCTGTGCAGACATAAAAAGTGAATTACAGTGGCCGTATACATCTTGTGACTCACAGGTGACGTTTCTCTGACCAGCTTGACTTTCTCTTTTGTTCTGCATACCGGTCCAGTCTCGCCATCTTGATGACATCTCCCGACCAATTTCCAGCAGATTTAGACACAAATATCTTAGAAATCCTGACTTTGCAGCACCTGCCCCCCTGCTATATGTGGTCCATTTAGGCTGGCAGGGCTTAGATAGATATATGGGGCCCCAAATAGGCAAGTTTTAGGTAGCCCAATAAGTGCCCATCATAGGCAGGCATGGTTAGTAGCAATAGGGAGCCATACAGGTAGACAGGGGTTAGGTGGGCTATAGTGGGCCATATAGGTAGGGTTAGGTAGCTAAGGGGCCCCATATAAGAGACAGGCAGGCTTGTGGGGGTAACGGCAGGCATATAGGGGTGTAGAGGCAGGCATATGGGGGCTGTAAAGGCAGGCAATATAGGGGGCTGTATAGCCAGGCATGGCATATAGGTGGGCTGCTATATCCAGGCAGGCATATAGGGGGCAGTATAATGCAGGCAGGCATCAAGGGGGCTGTATAGCAGGCAGGCAGGCATATAGGTGGGCTGGAATAGGCAGCAGGCCATATAGGGGCTGTATAGGCATGCAGGCATTATGGGGCCGTATAGCAGTACAAATGGGGGGGTATAGGCAGGCATATGGGGGCAATAGGCCAGGCATATGGGGGCAATAGCAGGCAATATGGGGGGGTTTAGCAGGCATATGGGGGGGTATAGGTAGGCCAATATGGGGGCTATAGGCAGGCATATGGGGGTTATAGCAAGGCAAATGGGGGGTATAGGCAGCCATATGGGGTAGATTGAAATAAAGAAACAACTTACTCACCTCGCCACGCTCCCCGCGATGCGCCGCTTTTCCGCTCCGCTCTGCTGCTCTCCAGAGCCTCTGGCGCCAGCGCGGGCGGCGCGTGTGATGTGACAACACCGCGCGCGCCCACGTGACCACAGAGGTCCGGCAGGGAAGAACAGAGCGGACGATCTGGGCCGCTCCGTCCAGCTACTAACCGAGCAACGCTGCCTCTGAACGATCTAGGCCGAGGGGCCCGGGCGTTTCATGAGGGGAGGGGGGGAGGGGGTATGCGCTGGGCCGCAGCAGCTCCCGCCCGCCGCAGTGAACTGTTAAGTTCACTGCCGCGGGCCCAGGAGCGGCATTACCCATGGTACGGATGCAGAAGCAACTGCCCCGGGGCCCCCCAAAGCGCATGGGGCCCGTAGCACTGCTACCCCGGTAGTTATCCCCCTGTGTACAGGTTCATTTAGTACGTCAGGCCAAAAGTTTTTCACTACACTCTATACACAAATAATATATTTTCACATGAATGCTGTTTGCCCTCTGTTTTATTTGTGGGATTGTCAGATGTTTTTATCACGATACAGAAATAACAAGTTCAATCAATTATGATTAACAAAAGCTTTTAATTGACAGAATGAGTTAATGCAGCAAGTCAATATTTGGCAGTGTTGACCCCTTCTCTTCAGGACTCTTTGCAATACTCCCAGCATAGGCTCTCATCAACTTCTGGACCAAATCCTGACTGATAGCAGTTCAATTCTTGCACAATACCATCTTGCATTTTGTCACAATTTTTGGTTTTTGTTTGCTCCACCCTCTCTTGGATGGATTGACCACAATTCTCAATGGGTTTAAGAATCTTGGGGGATTTCAGGACATGGACCAAAAATCTCTATGTTTTGTTCCCTGACCATTTAGTTTATCATCCTTTGCTTATGGCAAGGTGCTCCATCAATGCTGGAAAAGGCATGTTGGATCACCAAACTGCTCGTTGGACTGTTGGGAAGAAGTTGCTCTTGGAGTACATTCTTTACCATTCTTTATTCATGGATGTTGTTTATAGGCAAGTTTTTTAGAGAGCCGATTCCCTTGGCTGAGAAGCAAACCCCCCACACATGAATGGTTTCTGATGCTTTACAGTTGCTGAGACAAGACTGGTGGTATCGCTCACCTTGTCTTCTCCGAACAAGCTGTTTTCCAGATGTTCCAAACATTCGGAAAAAGGGGTTTCACAGAGAAAATGACTTACCCCAGTCCTCAGCAGTCCACTCCCTGTACCTTTGGCAGAATATCAGTCTGTCCCTGATTTTTTTCTGGAGAGAAGTGGCTTCTTTGCTGCCCTCCTTGACACCGGGCCTTGCTCCATGAGTCTCCGCCTCACAGTGCGTGCAGATGCATTTCACCCCTGCCTGTTTGGGCCATTCCTGAGCAAGCTCTGCACTGCTGGTAGCCCGATTCCGAAGCTGAAACACTTTAAGAGACGGTTCTGGGCTTGCTGGTCTTTCTTGGGCGCCTGGAGCCTTTTTGGCAACAATGGAAACCTCTTCCTTGAATTCCTTGATGATGCGATAGATTGTTGACTGAGGTGAAATCTTTCTAGCTGCGATACTCTTCCCTGTTAGGCCAGTTTTTGTGCAAATGATACTGCACGTGTTTTCTTTTGAGATAACCATGGTTAACAGAAGAGAAACAATGATGCCAAGCACCAGCCCCCTTTTAAAATGTCCCGTGGGGTGATTCTTACTTAATCATGACAGATTGATCTCCAGCCCCGTCCCCATCACACCCACACCTGTTGTTAATGGAGCAATCACTGAAACGATGTTAGCTGGTCCTTTTTAAGGGAGGGCCCGCAATGAAGTTGGCAAACATTGGACTTTGCAATTAATTGCTGTTAACTGATCACTCTTTATAACATTCTGGAGTATATGCAAAATTTCCATTATAAAACCCGATGCAGTAGACTTTGTAAAAATTAACATTTGTATCATTCTCAAACTTTTGGCCATGACTGTAGCTGTTGTCAGTAGCTGTGAACGCAGGAAGGGCGTGGAAACTATTTCAGCTCATTTGGTTTGAATGCATGTCTGACACTAAGCTGTTAAACACTCCAGTCATTGTGGATTACAAGATAAAGAACTGGGAACATGGAGCAAGAATCAATGCAGCTAAAGTAAGTAAAGCACAACAGCAATCAGAATGCTGCATCTATGATGATCCACACAGGAGAAAACCTGACTGAAGAGCACAGAAGAGATACCAGCTCCAGATCACTAATCACTAAAGGATCATACTTAGGGTGCTTTCACACAGCGCAGTTTTGGTGCAGTTTTAAATGTGCTGCAATTAAACTGCCTTTATTACGAGCAAGCTTCTTTCAATAATCTAAACTGTTTTGAAAGTGAGGAATCAATTATTGTGTTTGCAATCCAGAAGACTTCAAACAGTCATTGATTACTTACTTGAAACACCTTTCTGAACAATTGAAAGAAGCTTTCTGGTAATAAAGGAAGTTTAATTGGAGCAATGATAAAACTGCACCAAAACTGCACTGTGTGAAAGCACCCTTAGCTCATACAGGTTGTTAGTTGTTCTACTCTTAGTGATTTGCCTGTGGAGCCTGGATGGGAGGTGGTTATCTCAGCTTTTCAGACATGCTTACATACCATTGGAGGATGTCTGGAGAGCTGAGAACCACTCCCTACCACCGCCCACACAGACTGAAGCATGTGAGGGCTCAGGAACGACCACCAACAGTGTGGGAGTGTGTCCATGTCAGTGTTGATACTCCCTACTGTGAAGAGAAACCTGCCCCTCTATTTCAGTCTACAATTAATGACATTTTTTCAGCATGTTCACCAACTGGTTAATCTTTAGGACAGCATCTCCCACTGAGTAAGACTGAGGGTGAATAGACATTGTGCAGCTGTATGTGCTGTATGTGGGATACAAAAAATGTCCTGCTGCTCATCCCCTTCTGTGTTGCTGCAACATGACCAAACCCTGTCTTCTCCCTCAAGCATTTTCTTCCCCACTGCCTTATGTCTTGGTACGCTTCTAGGGTCAGAGAAACAGTCCAGTACCCACTTTATTTGTACTGACTGCAATCGGTTAACTCACTGTGTCCTGTGATCTTCACAGTACTTCTTGTCCGCTGCACAGCGTGGTGTCTCCATTTGGAGTACCCTACTGCCTGCAGAGATGCTGGGGCTGTGAACTCATCAGTCATCCCGCTGTGCCTTATCAGTCGTCTTGCTGTCTGAGTTGTTTCTCAGGCCATATTATCCCTTCTCTGCTCTATGCAGTTGGGCTGAGCGAGAATGGTGTAATGACAGCTCCTGGCTTCTTCTCCTATGTACACTGCCTGGCCATTACTCACGGGCCAAATATAGTTGCATTGTGGGACAGATTTGGCTCGCGGACCTGAGTTGGACACCCCTGCTCTATCACATCCTGCTCTCACATAGGGCAGTGTAGCATAAACCACCTGACAGGTTCTCTTTAAAGGAAGAAGACACCAGTGGTTAGAAATAGGTTAAAGAGAAGAGTTAGGTCTTGGATAAACACAGTAGTAAGGTTGGAGATGAGGTGGATGGGACTAATCTGTGGACTGATCAAGTCCATAGGTAATAAAATAATAATAAATAATAATAAAAAAAAAAAAAGATTTGCAAAGTTGAGAGCAAATGTTTTCATTAGTAATGGTGGAGCAGAAGGTTATGGAAGAGAACTGAGCAGTTGTGTAGAGGGGTTACAGGAAATGCAGTTGGAAGCTTTCTCTGATGCTGTCAATTCTGTGATTGAAATTTTTGCAAAATCTTCAGCTGGAAAACATAGCTAAAAATAAGGGTTAGTGTGTATCCCTAATCGTGAGTGCCTGTCAAGGTTCTCTGCAAGAGGCAGATGGAAGAATAGATAAAGATTTGGAAGTAAAATCCATGAGATGAATATGGCTTACCATGCCATATATGAATATCCTGAAATCCGGGATTGGTTGGGTATTACCAGTCTCTTATTGGAGAAAAGTTTGACCGATAAAATAATTTCTCTTATTTTCTAAATGAAGGGTTTTATCAGTGTATTCCAAAGTGATGCCACAAATCTAGTAAATTTAAGTAGGCCAGTGGTTGGAATATTTCTGTTGTTAATCATCAGGACTATGCCAGAACCCTTACTAAAATTTTGGTCAAAAGTTTCATAGAAATCCATCTTGAATCTAATACTCTCATGCTGTTTCTCCCCTTCATTTCTATAGGAGGTACAGAAACAATATAGAACAGCACACTCCGTTACCTCTGTAATTCTCGCCAACACTTTCTGAAGTGTATTGCCATCTCAGCCATAATTGTAAAAATGTTTATACCCTACAAAGAGCAGCACTGTTGGATCAATGTGATTCAGGCTATTGTGGCCAGTACTGCTCTGTGAATATTTCTAATTGACCATTATATTTTTCTCTATTTAGGTTTCTCAATTGATTCTGACTATAAATATAGATGCAAAATACTGGTCAAATCTGCAGTGTGTGATAGTAATGCAGTAAGTGTGATCTAATAATGTGGCTTTTTTAACAAAATAGTTTGCAACTTAAAAAAAATCTATTTAACAATGTTAGTTAACAGCTACTTAAATGTGCCTCTATGAACAATGTTTTTTTTCCCCAGTCTTGTGCATGGATGAAATCCGATGGTGTACAGTCTCTGAAGCAGAGAGTAAAAAGTGCAAGGATATGAAAGCTTCTTTCACTGAGGCAAAAATTGTCCCTTCTTTGTCCTGTGTTGAAGGAACTTCACAATTGAACTGTATAAAAATTGTGAAGGTGAGTGGACCCCTCCATGAAAACCCTTGACATTTACCTCCTCAGAGAGGCCTTCATTGTAACTGAAAATGGTCACTTAAAAGGAACATTCCAGTTTTATGAATTTGAGATCTCTTTTTAAATAGTTGAATTGAGAGATTCATTGCAAAACCTTTTGTAGTTTTGAAGAGATGGGTTTTCAGGTTGCTTTTAAAGTGGTCGAATTACAGAGAGTCAATGTCCGGTATGATTTTCAATTGGGCGTGCATGGGAGAAACCTTGGGGGCTTTGGGAGGGAGCAACCAGAAAAACAAAGAAGGAGGTCCTTTGAGGATCGAGATTACATAATGGAACGTCTAAAAATCCCCCAAATCAAATGACTTGAATTTTTATAAGGAACACGCATATTACCATTTTTTACTTGCTATCTTAAAGGGGTGCACCCACCATTGACTTTGAAGGCATATTGATAGAATTACCCCTTAAATCTGATGGGTCGGTTACCCCTTTTGGGATCCACACATCTTGGGGAATGTCCCACATTTAATTTTAGAATTTTTAAAAACCGGGTTTGTGCTTTGTACACTCTCCATTCTGTTCTGTGGGAATTCCAAGATGTGAAAACCCCAAAAGTGTTCCCGGAATTCCAATAAAAAAAATGGGAGTGGTGCACAACCTTTTGGGGGCCTTTTGCCAAGAAGGTTGGGCCCCAAGGAAAACCCTACCTATTAGACTTTAGGCATACCTTTGTCGGGAAGAATTCCATTCCCACAATAAAAGCAAAAAGGGCACAAGTGCTCATCCTCATCCTGAGCGGAAACTTACAGGGCCCCTTTCAGAGATAGGTGCAGGTCCAGAAATAGGACCTGCACCTATAATGAGAATGCGCCCTCAAAAGTGCATCCCGCTTGCGAAAAAACTCCCATTCCCGTTTATGGGGGGGTTTCCAAAATACAGCAGACAACCCCTCAGTTTATCAGAACCCCCATTCAACAGAAAGGAGAGTCGTGGCTGACACTTTTCTGGGGCCAATTGCAAAATAGTGTGGGGCCCCGGGTAAACCTCCCATGTTAATTTGATGGCATATCCTATCGATATGCCTTCAAAATCTATGGTGGGAAGCTAAGATAAATTACAAATTTTGGCTTTTGAAAATGCAATCCACCAGTAAGCAAATAGAAAAGTAATATTTTATATGATGTGCAAACAATTGTTTTAGAGTGAAACATTATTGCATCTCCCATGAGCTGTACCTTGCCCTCATTTTACATTACAGGATAATATGGCAGTGCGTAACGCTCATGGGTTTTTTACAATAAAAACTGGAAGTGGTACAACCCAAACCCGTGGTTGGGGGGAAATTTTGATCAAGGTTAGTCTAACAACATATCTATAAAATCAGATTTCGGACACTGTATATCTACAATGAGTTCCCCACCGGGTATGGTGTAAAATTCCTTTTTTTACCAAATCTGCACCCAAACACAGATAAAATGTGTTTTTTCACTTTTGAAACAGTAATAACGTGTAAAATGTTACATGAAAAATAAAAGTTACCTGCGGTGTGGGGAAACCCCTATTTGCTGTGGGTGGGGGTCAGGAAAATTTTCCCCTATTACAATAAAAAAAATCTAAAGGTCCAAAGTCTTTGTCACACTGGCTTGAGAAGATTCGGATGGAACGTCCCCAAATTTGGGGGTCTCATCGATACTGGGGAATTTTGCTGTCCCGGGAACATATTTAAAAGGTAAAAAATAAATATAGCTTTTTTTTAAAAATTCCCTAAAATTTTGTGTTGGGGATTTTTTTAAAAATTTGCCTCTAGAAAAAAACTTTTTGAAAACCCAAAATCTTTAAAAAACTTGTTAGAAGTTTTTGGACAAGGGGTTTAAAACTAAAGAATGTCCCAAGGGCCCCCGGCAAAAGAGTTATGCTGCCCCCCTTTAAAGGGGTTCTCTCCCCCCAGCGGTTTCACGGGAGTTGGGGGTTCGACAGCTGATTGGGCATAATTAAACTTCTGGGGGAGACATTACTCTGAATGCAGGAGTTGTTATCTCAAAACAAGATTACAAATAAAAGCCATGCTTTTTCAGTCCTCACACAGCACATGGGGGCCTTATGGGTTTGTGAAGCTTACTTGTGAGATATAATTTGTTTTCTTCAATCCAGTCTGTCAGTGGGGGGGACATTACTCCCTGCTCTTGGTTGTCAGTTTTTAAAAAATGTCCGTTTTGGTATGCAGGTAACCCTTTTAAGCCTGTGTTTACTTCAGAGCAATAAAAAACGCTGTTATCTTTTTTGACTAAGAAAAATCTGTTGACCCAAATATTTAGAAAAAAAATTCCCCCTTTAAAATGTCCCTTTATGTTGAAAGCTAAAAATTTGTAGTGAGGGAAAACCTTTTTTAAAGTCCCCCTCATTTAAAATTAAAAGGCCCCTTTAAAAAAAAGTTTGAAATAATGTTTTGATTCTAGCAATAGGCTTCAAGATTAAGGAAATACTATACTGTAATGCTGATGTAAATTGTAATTTTTGAACTTCCATCATTTTTTCCCAAAAACTTTGGGGGTTCGTCAAACTGTTTTAATTTCCCCCGTTGTGTTTCCCTGGCTGCAAAAAGAAAATTTATTTGAATGAGGCCAGGTTGCAGAAAAAAAAGTTATACTTACATTCATACCTGTCTCCTCCCTGGGATCTGCTCTTTTCCACTTCTGCTCTTTCAAAACCCGAAAACCCCGGGAAAGGGTGTTTCCATTTCCCAAATTAAACACTCTCCTGGGTGTCAGAAAAAGAAAATGGGAAATTTAAAAGAAGCATATTTCCCGGGGAAACTCAGGTTTTGACAGAGGAGGGGAAAGTTAGGTGAGTTTTTTTTTTTTTTTTTTTGTTTTGTGCAGCCTGGGTCCCCTTTTAGATAAAATTTTTTTACTCGAAAACCCCTTCCCAAATTTAAAACAAATACACCAAATGGGAAGGGAAAGGGGAAATACTGGGCCCATTTTTACATCATTTCAAACCCCTTTTATTTGACTCCTCCTTAAAGGGGGTTTTCTCCTACAAGAATTTGGGTTTTTTTGTTAAAAATCTTCCAAAAAAAAGTCACTTTGTAATAAATTTGGCCATTTGCAGTGTCTTACCTATTTGAGATATCCCTAGGAAAGCTTTAGCACAGGGTGTTTTAATCTCTCTGATAGGCTGCCAGCACTTTGGGTTTTTTTATTTGTACCCGACCTGGCTTTTTTATGCGCCTAGTAAAAAGCCCAGTAAACCCCCGCCCTGAAATTTAGAGTGAAAACAAGGGGCTGAG
>JAODAL010046584.1:0-30783 GCA_025379985.1 Phyllomedusa bahiana | reverse complement strand
CAGTAAAAGCCAGGCTGTGTATAGCAACAGTGTGTAGCGACCTGAGGAGCTGATGCAGCCCATACAAGAGGGGATATCTGGGAATAGGTAGGACACTGTTAATGGACACATATTACAAAGTGACTTATTTTTGCAAGATCTTTAACATAAAAAGCAGAAATCTTTCTAGTGAGACAACCCCTTTAACAAAGTCTTTTTTCCAAGTAGGAAGGGAGAGACATGGACCGCACATCCTCACACTATACGTTGATCTAATGCTTCTCAGCAAAACTTTACAAAAATGGACAGGAGGTTCTTAGTATACTTTTTGATCAAAAACGTATGAGCCCACTTGCCACTTCACGGCGACCTCTTTAAAGTGGGTCCCTACACTAAATGAGGGCAGCACTGCATGGTGGGCACCGCCGCAGCAAGAGCCACACAGATGAGGGGCACAGCCCAGTGGCCCAAAAGCCCCACTGCTGCCAGACCTAGCCTCCTGGCTCTGGGCTGCACTACCACACCAGCACAGCATCACAGCAACAATG
This sequence comes from Phyllomedusa bahiana, assembly GCA_025379985.1. Taxonomy (NCBI): domain Eukaryota; kingdom Metazoa; phylum Chordata; class Amphibia; order Anura; family Hylidae; genus Phyllomedusa; species Phyllomedusa bahiana. Next base: position 30,256 of record JAODAL010046584.1, on the reverse strand, counting down.
GCCGCCATACAGCACCGCCACCAAAAAGCAGTGGTGCTGTTGGGCCACTGGGCTGTGCCCCTCATCTGTGTGGCTTTTGCTGCAGCGGTGACTGCCATGCAGTGTTACCCCCATTTAGCGTAGGGACCTACTTTATAGAGGTCGCCGTGAAATGGCAAGTGGGCCTATACGTTTGGATCCAAAAATATACTAAGAACCTCCTGTTCATTTTTGTAAAGTTTTGCTGAGAAGCATTAGATAAACGTATAGTGTGGGGATGTGCCGTCCATGCCTCTCTCTTCCAAGTTCGTTTTCCAAGCAGATTGCTTTGTTTATTTTTGAGGAGATAAAAGTGACTTTATCAGCTCTGAGTGCACTCAGGTTTCTTTAGGTTACAGACCTGCTGTTTGTCTTATCTGATAGCAGCAATGACATCATCAGACAGGTTGGCACAGAGAACTGCTAGCATCTTGAGAGCTTGAGTGTTATCTGGTCTAACAAACAAAGGAGACTAATTACTTTTGCTTACTTTAGCTCTGGAGCTCTCTGGACAGCAGGAGATTTTCATCTAGAGTAATTAGCAGACCTTTGAATGCCGAAGCTAATCACCCACAGCCTGAGACAGCGTGGTGAGACAACCCCTTTAAATAGTTACATACAGTACTTTGAATGGATGCAAAAAAGACATATGTCTGTTAAGTTCAACCAAAGATGTGGATGAAGGAAGAGATATAGGTAATTTTAAAACTTTCCCCCCACAATACAGAAACCATAAGGCATGAACCAATCTGCTCAAGGTATATTTCATTTCTGATCCCAAATTGCAATCAGACAGGATCTACATTCTAACAAGGAGAGAATCATCGGTTGAAGATCAATGGTCTATACAGCTACGGTATGTACACATTTGTAGAGCTACCTGTACACATAAGTGCAGAACCTATCAATTTCCCACAGAACCTCCAAATTTAGGGGGAATATATTCCATCAAGTTCAACTCAGTTTGGGGAGAAGATGTGAATGCAGGGAGCAGTATAGCTAATTTTAAAACTTTGTTTCTCCTTTGTTTATCCAGAATATGGTCTTAAAAAGAATATTTCACTTCTGATCCCAATTGCCATCAGCCTGGATCTAGACATTTTATATGGCTACATAAGTATTAATATTTTATAGTTGTAATCAGTTGTCTAAGCCTCTCTTGAAACCCTCAACTGTTCCTGCTGTGACCAACTCCTTAGGTAGGCAATTCCACAGATCCACAGTTCTCATAGTAAAGCAGGCTTGTTGCCTCTGGAGAGGTGTCTCTAGACTAGTGTTGCATGCTGGGAACTGTAGTTTTACAACAAGGGGAGAGTTACAGGTTTCTGGTGTATAGGTCTATGGACCCATTACATTTGTAGAGCCACCTGTAAACATAAGCTCCATTCACAGAATCCCCACATAAACTAGGAGACATTTCACAATGTTTCAGCTTTTTCTTCATTGTAGCCGCAGCCTCCATCCTTCTACGTTCTCATTTCTCACTCTTCAATACGATCCGATATCACATTTTGCTCTCCTGCTGTGAAAGCCCAAGGGCAGCAGAGGAGCGCGGTGATGGCTCCTCTTAGTTATCTAGGGGATTGCTTCACATGCATCACTGAAGGATGGGAGAGATGAACAAAATCTCAGTCCATCTGTGTTTCACAGGAGCACTCTGCAATCTGTTCTGACAGTGACCTACAGCACAGCCGTCCCCAGTGAGCTCAGGGATATCTATTTACATGAGGCTCCAGGATACAGAGAGATCCTCTGAGAGATGACATCACTTCTATTGACATGACAGTAATAACGGAGATAGAAAAGCTACAGAAATCACCCAGAAAGGAAGAATACAAAATACTTGTCCCATTCCAAAATACTGCACACAACCTGTTTCCATAGGAATGTAGGTAACCTACTGAGATATCTGAAAGTGGTATTATCATCACAGCAAGTGCTGCTGGAAGGGCCAAGTACTGTAACATAAGCAATTTTCAAAATGCGTGATTTTATAAATATTTATGCTTTACCTAATACAGGCCTTTGTTGCACCTTCAACTTACTCTCATCTTGGTTACTGACCACCACAGTGTGCTTTCAGTGGTGGACGGTAATGCAGTGTTACTATGACGTTGCCTGTGGAACTTATTCTCAGATAATCTTTGATAAAACTGTATAACTGGCCACCACTGAAAGCACACAGTGGTGGTCGGTAACCAAGGAGACAAGAGAGCAAATTGAAGGTACAAAAATGAACTATATTAGGTAAAGCAAACTTATTTTTTAATAACAAGAATAAAAAAAAAATGCTTACTTTACAGTAATTGGCTCTTCCAGCAGTACTTGCTGTGAAGGGAATAACCCTTTAAGGCCTACAGTAATTTTAATGACAACGTCACCCCCTCATCACAGGGAAATAGTAGGGTCTCCACCTACTATGTGCCATTTGTAATACTGGTGCCTTGTAAAGTGGTACTCGGGTCAAGGTGTGGCTGCTACCTCTAAATCATCTATATCCGAGGCTGTATTCACCACTTAGCACTTATGGTCCATGGCCTAGGGTGGTGCCTTGAAGAGAAAGGCACCAGCTAACAGAATTCTTTATTCACCCCACCTGTCCCTAAAAATTCAACAAAATACAAGGAGAATATGTGGGTGTAGGAGAAGGGTAATACTTCATTTCCTTTCCCCCTACTGATCCAGAGGAATATGGAACCCAAGAGGCATGAAGCAATGTGCCCTAAAGGAAACATTTTGCTCTTGATCCTTGAAATATGTGTATTTGCTATGTAATATTACAGCATCCTCTCAGTGTTGGATAACAGAATTTTTCCCTGGAGTTGTAAAAGTGACACAGGAAAAACAGGTTGGAATTGCCAAAACCATTTGAAATAACTTGAAACCTGACTGAAGACCCATCTGAAGTTTGCTAGTGAACACCTCGATGATTCTGTGAGTGATTGGGAGAAGGTGCTGTGGTCAGAGGAGACAAAAATTTAGCTATTTGGCATTAACTCAACTCGCCGTGTTTGGAGGAAGAGAAATGCTGCCTATGACCCAAAGAACACCGTCCCCACTGTCAAGCATGGAGGGGAAACATTATGTTTTGGGGGTGTTTCTCTGCTAAGGGCACAGGACTACTTCACCGCATCAATGGGAGAATGGATGGAGCCATGTACCATAAAATCCTGAGTGACAACCTCCTTCCCTCCGCCAGGACATTAAAAATGGGTCGTGGCTGGGTCTTCCAGCAAGACAATGTCCCAAAACATACAGCCAAGGTAAAAAAGGAGTGGCTCAAAAAGAAGCACATTATGGTCATGGAGTGGCCTAGCCAGTCTCCAGATCTTAATCAAATAGAAAACTTATGGAGGGAGTTGAAGCTCCAAGTTGCCAAGTGACAGACTCAAAATCTTAATGATTTAGAGAGGATCTACAAAGAGGAGTGGACCAAAATTCCTCCTGACGTGTGTGCAAAACTCATCATCAACTACAAAAAAAGTTCGACTGCTGTGCTTGCCAACAAGGGTTTTGCCACCAAGTAATAAGTGTTGTTTGCCAGTGGGATCAAATACTTATTTCTCACTGCAAAATGCAAACACATTTCTATGATTTATACAATGTGATTTTACTTATTTATTTATATTTTATCTCTCAATGTTAAAATTAACCTCCCCATAAAATTTGTCAGTGGGCAAACTTACACAATCAGTAAGGGATCAAAAAATGATTTCCTTCACTGTACATAAGGAGCCCAACATAGAATATAAGTTTAGACTTGGTTCTAGTACTAGAGGGCATCTGATGCTGGGAATCTATGGCAAATCTATTATGTGCACTTGGTAGGGAGGCATAAGAGGGCAAGGCATTGATGGAGCATTTGAGATACTATATGGGGGCATAAGAAGCAGAGCTCCTGGTGGGGGCATCTACAACACTGTATGGTGACATAAGAGGCTAAGCTACTACTGGAGGCATCTGAACTCTGTATGGTGGCATAACAGGCAGAGCTACTGATGGGGGCATCTGAGCTCTGTATGGTGGCATAACAGCCATTGCTACTCCTGGTGGCATCTGAGCTCTGTATGGTGGCATAACAGGCAGAGCTACTGATGGGGGCATCTGAGCTCTGTATGGTGGCATAACAGGCAGAGCTACTGATGGGGGCATCTGTGGCACTGCATGGGGACATAAGAGGCTGAGCTACTAATGGGGGCACCTGTGGCACTGCATGGGGACATAAGAGGCTGAGCTACTAATGGGGGCACCTGTGGCACTGCATGGGGACATAAGAGGCTGAGCTACTAATGGGGGCATCTGTGGCACTGTATTGTGACATAAGAGGCAGAGCTACTAATGGGGGCACCTGTGGCACTGCATGGGGACATAAGAGGCTGAGCTACTAATGGGGGCATCTGTGGCACTGTATTGTGACATAAGAGGCTGAGCTACTAATGGGGGCACCTGTGGCACTGTCCTGTGACATAGCAGGCAGTGCTGCTTATGGGGGCATCTGTGGCACTGTATGGTGGCATAAGAGGCGGAGCTACTAATGGGGGCACCTGTGGCACTGTATTGTGACATAGAAGGCAGAGCTTCTAATGGGGGCATCTGTGGCACTGTATGGTGGCATAAGAGGCGGAGCTACTAATGGGGGCACCTGTGGCACTGTATTGTGACATAGAAGGCAGAGCTACTAATGGGGGCACCTGTGGCACTGTATTGTGACATAGAAGGCAGAGCTACTAATGGGGGCACCTGTGGCACTGTATGGTGGCATAAGAGGCGGAGCTACTAATGGGGGCACCTGTGGCACTGTATTGTGACATAGAAGGCAGAGCTGCTAATGGGGGCATCTGTGGCGCTGTATGGTGGCATAAGAGGCGGAGATACTAATGGGGGCGGGTGGGGCACTGTATTGTGACATAAGAGGCTGAGCTACTAATGGGGGCACCTGTGGCACTGTATTGTGACATAAGAGGCAGAGCTACTAATGGGGGCACCAGTGGCACTGCATGGGGACATAAGAAGCAGAGCTACTAATGGGGGCATCTGTGGCACTGCATGGGGACATAAGAGGCTGAGCTACTAATGGGGGCACCTGTGGCACTGTATTGTGACATAAGAGGCTGAGCTACTAATGGGGGCACCTGTGGCACTGTATTGTGACATAGAAGGCAGAGCTACTAATGGGGGCACCTGTGGCACTGTATTGTGACATAGAAGGCAGAGCTGCTAATGGGGGCACCTGTGGCACTGTATTGTGACATAGACGGCAGAGCTACCCATGGGGGCACCTGTGGCACTGTATTGTGACATAAGAGGCTGAGCTACTAATGGGGGCATATGTGGCACTGTATTGTGACATAGAAGGCTGAGCTACTGATGGGGGGCACCTGTGGCACTGTATTGTGACATAGAAGGCAGAGCTACTAATGGGGGCATCTGTGGCACTGTATTGTGACATAAGAGGCTGAGCTACTAATGGGGGCACCTGTGGCACTGCATGGGGACATAAGAGGCTGAGCTACTAATGGGGGCATCTGTGGCACTGCATGGGGACATAAGAGGCTGAGCTACTAATGGGGGCACCTGTGGCACTGCATGGGCATAAGAGGCTGAGCTACTAATGGGGGCACTGGGCACTGTATTGTGACATAAGAGGCTGAGCTACTAATGGGGGCACCTGTGGCACTGTATTGTGACATAGAAGGCAGAGCTGCTAATGGGGGCACCTGTGGCACTGTATTGTGACATAGAAGGCAGAGCTGCTAATGGGGGCATCTGAGACTTAGGTATAATGGGGTATGTGTGGCTAGTACACATAAGGGAGTTTTGAGACATATTTGCATAGCTGAGGGTGTTCAATATTTAATTATTAGAGGTTAAAGGACCTAGGAGCATAACAATTCCCCTATTCCACTCCTGCGATGGGTCTTCTTGATTACCTGGCATTTCTCAGGAAAACAACATTTACAAGAACATTCATTCCAAAATGCAAAGTCCTAATTTACATAGAGCCGGTGAATCTGCCTTCTTTTCACAAGCTTCTGCTTCCTTGTTTCCGCGGTTTGATTAATTCCCATCAGAATTGATGGAAGGACAGAGGCGCCGTAAATCCAGCTACTTTCTCCTGCGGACTCTGGTGGGATTATGGGTAAGTAATTATCTGGAATCTCCATTATGTATTCAGCAGAGGTGCGGGGGACCCAGGTTGTGGTGTCACGTCCTCTAATGTCATGTTATCCAGAGATATATAGAGAAATAGCAACATCTGAGGGCAATGTACAATGGGAAACACAGACCGTGTACAATAATGACCAGGTTACTGTGAAATATCCACCTAATACTGCCTGACACAGCAGGGCGGAGAGTTGTGGACTTTTACCTTGGCTGATTACATAACTAGAGGCACCATACATGTGTATGTACGAAGAAGAGCTGGATTTGTCATTGTAAATCTTTGGGCTGGGTCACAGCAATAGGGAATACAGAGGATGCAGTCACACCCAATGCTTGTACCTGATAGAGTCCAGATACCCTCACACCGCTATATATCGATTAAAGTGCAACCGTGCTCTGTAGTTTCAATGCAAGTGAACACATTTTATTGTGCAAAACAAGCTCAGGCTCCAGATAAGACTTATTTGGAGCCTAAACATGTTTTGCACAATAAAATGTGTTCACTTGCATTGAAACTACAGAGCACGGTTGCACTTTTATCAATATACAGGCAGTCCCCGGGTTAGGAACAGGATAGGGACTGTAGGTTTGTTCTTAAAGGAGTTGTCTCACTACATTGATTTGTTCTGTTTTTTTTGGTTTCATTTTGAATTCAGGGGCGTGTTTACTGGCTTCTACTAGGCTGCAGTAGAAGCCAGGTCTGTAGCTATAGCAACCAGCGCTAACAGACTATCAATAGAGATCGAACAGGTCTTTAGCTGTGGCAACCAGTGCTGGCAGCTTATCAGGAGAGATTGAATAGGTCTGTAGCTATAGCGACCAGTGCTGGCAGCTTATCAGGAGAGATTGAATAGGTCTGTAGCTATAGCGACCTGAGGAGCTATGATTAAGGGTTTGAACACCCGAAACGCGTGAGCTAATTCGCATGCTATTATGGAATTTTAATCTTCTTATCTTGAAATAAAGTTTGATACGAAGGAGCTGGAGAAAATCTTCATTCTTTGAATACTGACCTGAGGAGCTGATGCAGCCCATACAAGAGGGGATATCTAGGAATAGGTAGGACCCTGTTAATGGACACATGTTGCAAAGTGACTTGTTTTTGCAAGATGTTTAACATAAAAAGCAGTAATCCTTGTAGTGAGACAACCCTTTTAAGTTGAATTTGCATGTAAGTCAAACAGGTGGATTTATTACATGTAACTCCAGCACAAAAGGTTTTTTTTTTTTTTATTTCGGCTAGTGCAGGGAAGGGTTTTTACATTTGTTTTGCTGTCTGGCCTGTTAAGAAGGATTTCACCTCATTTTCACCTCATGTGCTGCTGCGGCATGCTGGAACTTGTTGTTCCACAGCTACTATCTGCTGTGGAACATGGAACTACAAGTGCCAGCATGCCTCTTAAGTCTCCGTAAGTCATAACTTGTTATTCCACAGCTCCTATCTTCTGTTGAACTTGGATCTACAACTGCCAGCAAAGTCTCCGTTTGTAACTAGGGGACAGATGTAAGTCGGAACGGTGGGAGTCGGGGACTGCCTGTATAGCGGTTTGTCAAGCCCAACAACCAGCACCCATCAAGCCATCTTTATGAGTGTCCAAGAGAGTGCCGTCCTTATGTATATTTTACTTTCAGATACCCTCAAACACATAGGGCGACATTTCCCAACTCGCCAATGTCAGTTTTTTGGTCTATATTGCGCTAAAACCTCTTTTGACGTCATATTTTGGATGTAAATGGACTGTCGTACATTAAAACTAGGCGCATTATATGCTGGCACGACACTTTGCAGTGCGCCTAAACATGTTCCGCTCTGCGCCTCTGTCGCGCAATGTGTCTCGATAAGCGCATTGCATATACTACCAATGATATGCTATGTGCTGCGAGCTCCGCAATGCGCCTTGTTTGGCGCGATGCGCCTTTTTAGGCACAATGCACCATTAGGTTTTCTATGCAAGGTAAACCTGACGCCAGTTTTTTGAGAGGATTGGACTTTCTGACTTACTGACGCCACTTTTCTGTCATGTCCCCCTTAATTGATAATTGAGGGGCCCCAATATAAATTTTGCATGGGGGCCCAGGATCTTCAAGCGACACCATGATTTATGGCTAGTATAATCACTCCCTAAGATAATGCATTGCCTGCAGCTCTTGTAAATCTGCAGATAACGTGCTGTGTTATGATGAGTTGTATCAAATCACACCAATCAGTCTCATCTGTATACAGTCTTAGCAAAAGTATAGGCACCCCTTGTCAAATGACATTATAAACTCTCGCACCGAGCAAGTTGTACGTGTTAAACTATATATTATTTTTTATCATTTATATAACAATTAGCAAACTAGGAGTGATACCATACTGCACTGGGTGACACTGCTATCTATGTGCCGTTTTGTAGTCAAAACCACATTGGTACAGGAGCCCCAGGGTGTGTCGCTGCGACAGATGATCTCATTCCCAGGGGATTTAATGTATTGTTCTGTCACTTACCAATGAGATGTCCCACAGAGGTACTGAAGGGGTCTTTCACAGTTTTCCCGAAAGCCATGACTGCACTGTGTGTCTGTCGTTGCAGTCATGAAAGTTTCACCGAAGAAATTTGACAGTAAAATGCATCAGTCAAATGATTTGTCGTTTGTAGTTTTCACGTCCACTGAGTGTGAAGAGAAGAGCTCAGCAGAGAGTTACCTGCGGAGAAATAGGGGCGGAGGGGGAATGGGAGGAACAGAAACCCAGGAAGCAGCTCCAGGTGACACAGGTCACTGCCACCATCACGTGGGAAACAAGGTTCTGTGCTCTAATAAGAACTGCAAGGAAAGCTTGCACTTCTAGGGAGATGTGTGACTGTAGGTACATACGTATATAAAGTAACTAGCATCTGACAGTGTAGACTATTTCATAAGCTGCCACTTGTCCATCTATCAATCCATTCACCTATCTATCTATCTATCTATCTATCTATCTATCTATCTATCTATCTATCTATCTAATATATATCTATCTAATATCTATCTATCTCATATCTATCTATCTATCTATCTATCTATCTATCTATCTATCTATCGCATATCTATCTATTCCATATCCATCTATCTCATATCATATCTCATACCTATCTAATTTCTATCTATCTATCTATCCATTATCCATATCCATATCTTTTCTGTCTATCTCATATCTACATATTTATAATCTATCTATCTATCTATCTATTATCTATCGTATCTATTATCCTTCTCAATATCCATCTATCTCAGATCTCCATCTATCATCCATATCTAACTATTCTATCTATAATCTATCTATCTCATATCTGACTCCATCATCTTCATAATAACTAATCTACATTACTATTTCATCTTTCCCATATCTATCTATCAATCCATTCACCTATCTATCTATCTATCTATCTATCTATCTATCTATCTCATATCCATCTATCTCATATCTATCTATCTCATATCTATCTAATATCTATCTATCTATCTATCTATCTCATATCCATCTATCTCATATCTATCTATCTATCTATCTATCTATCTATCTATCTATCCCATATCTATCTATCTATCTATCCCATATCTATCTATCTATCTGTCTATCTCATATCTATCTATCTATGTATCTGTCTATCTATGTATCTATGTATCTATCTATCTATCTATCTATCTATCTATCTATCTCATATCCATCTATCTCATATCTATCTATCTCATATCTATCTATCTATCTATCTATCTATCTATCTATCATCTATCTCATATCTATCTATCTATCTATCTATCTCCTATCCATCTATCTATCTCTCTCCTATCTATCAATCTATCTATCTATCTCCTATCTATCTATCTATCTATCTATCTATCTCATATCTATCTATCTCCTATCTATCTATCCCATATCTATCCATCTATCTATCTATCTATCTATCTATCCCATATCTATCTATTTATCTATCTATCTATCTATCCATCTAGCTATCTCCTATCTATCTATCTGTCTCATATCTATCTATCTATCTAAAATACATATAGCATATGTCACTAAACCCGACGATTGTTTCGCGCCTGAATCAGCGCTTCCTCAGGGGTTTCACACCAACTCAACACACCATCTTCAAATACAATTCCAATTAACAATACCACCTTATGATTGGTTAAAAAATTCCATTGATCCTTACTAGTAACACTCAACTCAATTAGGTGTTTTTTAAACAAAAAAAGGGGTTAAAAATACAATACAATATATATTAAAAAATACATATTAAAAAATACAGTGCAATACATAATAACAGTATCCCTTGTAGATATATATATACAATTGGAAATTCAGTTCGATATACATGCTTAATGTTTCTATATATTTTGTAAAAAATAAACAAAAACATTACAATATCCCATAAAAATATCTACTTCAAGTGTAATAAATCTACCTATATTCCTAAATTATGATTTTTTAATAACATTTTAGTCTACAAAAGGTATATAGATGACCTGTTTGTAATATGGAAGGGACCTGAGGATGAAATTCAAAAATTCGTTGATCATCTAAATAAAAATAATTGGGGTCTATCATTTGTAGCACACAGCAACCCCAGCTCTATAGACTTTTTAGATTTAGTAATTACTAAAGGTCTGGAAAAATTTATTACAGAGACATTTTTTAAGTCAGTAGACATTAATAGTTTTATTGATTTTAACAACGCACATTACAAGCCATGGCTTACCGGCATCCCCTACAGCCAAATGAGGAGAATTAGAAAAAATTGTACAGAGGACCTCAGATATAAAGAACAGTCAAAAATTTTAAAAAATAGGTTTTTAGAGAAAAATTATCCAAAGAAATTATTGGATGACGCATTAACAAAAACAGATAAATTAACTCAACAACATTGTCTAGTTCCTAGGTCAAAGAATGCAGATAACAGAGATTTTTCTAAGTGTACACTTAATACGGCCCATAACAAAATTAAAGGTTTATTACAAAAAAACTGGCATCTCTTGAAACGGGACCCTTATTTGGGCCCTATAATTCCAGAGAGACCCAGTGTCATTTTTAGAAGAGCTCCCAATCTAAAAAGCCTAATTGCTCCAAGTAAGTTGAGAACGCAATATAAAAAACGATAGTACACAGATTATCAAGATAAAAGGAAGCTCTCCTTGCAGACGCATGGTTGTCTATGTTGTCTGAGTATTTTGGATACTCAGGAATTTTGCTCGAATACTACCAAGAAAAATTCATGATTTCAAAATCTTTAGACTGCACTAGTCAATATGTAATTTATTAATTCAGTGCATATGTGGTAAACAATATATTGGTCGCACAAAATGCCCCCTGCACATCAGATTGAATGGGCATAGAGCAAGTGCCAAAAAGGGAGACATACGGCAAAGTGTATCTCGTCATTTAAAGACTTTTCATGATGGAGATTTCTCAGTTATCTCTATAACACCTATAGATCAGATTCCAGAAAGCTGCCCCAATAGGTTTCAGGCATTACAGCGAAAGGAAGTCTTCTGGATGTATCGGATGAAGACGATACATCCAGAAGGACTGAATGAAATAACGGAGAGCCATCATATTTAGGGATATAGGTAGATTTATTACACTTGAAATAGATATTTTTATGGGATATTGTAATGTTCTTATTTATTTTTTACACAATATATAGAAACATTAAGCATGTATATCGAACTGAATTTCCAATTGTATATTTATATCTACAAGGGATACTGTTATTATGTATTGCACTGTATTTTTTAATATGTATTTTTTAATAAATATTGTATTGTATTTTTAACCCCCTTTTTTTGTTTAAAAAACACCTAATTGAGTTGAGTGTTACTAGCAAGGATCAATGGAATTTTTTAACCAATCATAAGGTGGCATTGTTAATTGGCATTGTATTTGAAGATGGTGTGTTGAGTTGGTGCGATACCCCTGAGGAAGCGCTGATTCTGGCGCGAAATAAACGTCGGGTTTAGTGACATATGCTATATGTATTTTAGTTAGAAGCATCGGACCTCCGAACTTCTCCAATAAAGCCTTTCTTAAACATCGCTTACTTGCTGGAGTCTTCCAAACGCTTGGCGCCGACAAATCCTATTTTTTTAAACTTCTTTCTTTATTTTAACCCGACCCTAATGGAGTTCGGGTATTGAAGGATTTTGTGGCAGCATGTAAGGAAAAGAAACCTCCTCCTTCCTGGGGACGCGATTCCAGGACACGCAATTCAGAGTGTTGTGCCTCTCCTGCTGCACAACTGAATAAGGTAAAGAATATATGCTATTTGTGGATTCAATACCTTAAACCAACTTCACTATTTGTGCGCCTGTCTTTCTTTTCTTTTTTCCTTTCTATATCTATCTATCTATCTATCTATCTATCTATCTATCTATCTCTCTCTCTCATATCTATCTCCTATCTATTGATCTATCTATCTATCTAATCTATCTCATATCTATCTATCTACTATCTATCTCATATCTATCTATCTACTCATATCTATTCTACTCATATCTATCTCATCTCATATCTATCTCATCTCATATCATCCCATCTCATATCTATCTATCCCATATCTATCTAATATCTCATATCCATTATCTATCTATCTATCTCATTTTCTATCCTATCTCTATCTATCATATCTATCTTCTATCTTTATCCCATATCTATCTATCTCATATCTATCATATCCATCTATCTCATATCTATATCTATCTATCCCATATCTCTATTCATATCTATCTCATATCCATCTATCTATCTTTCATATCTATATCTATCTATCCTATCTATCTATCTTCTATCTATCTATCTATATCTATCTACATATCCATCTATCTATCTCATATCTATCTATCTATCTATCTATCTATCTATCTCATATCCATCTATCTCATATCTATCTATCTATCTCATATCAATCTATCTCATATCAATCTATCTCATATCTATCCATCTATCTCATATCTATCTCATATCTATCTATCTCATATCCATCTATCTCATATCTATCCATCTATCTCATATCTATCCATCTATCTCATATCTATCCATCTATCTCATATCTATCCATCTATCTCATATCCATCTATCTATCTATCTATCTATCTATCTATCTATCTCATATCCATCTATCTCATATCTATGTATCCCATATCCATCTATCTCATATCTATCTATCTATCTATCTATCTCATATCCATCTATCTATCTATCTCATATCTATCTATCTATCTATCTATCTATCTATCTATCTATCTATCTATCTATCTATCATCTATCTCATATCAATCTATCTATCTCATATCAATCTATCTATCTATCTATCTATCTTATCTATCTATCTCATATCTATCTATCTCATATCTATCTATCTATCTATCTATCTATCTATCTCATATCCATCTATCTCATATCTATCTATCTATCATCTATCTATCTCAATACCATCACTCAATATCTATCTATTCCTATCTATCTATCTAATCATATAATCTATCTAAAATCCATCTATCTAATTACTATCTATCTTCAATAATCATCTCTTCCATCTATACATATCTATCTATCATTATCTATCTATCTATCTATCTATCTATTCATACATCTACTATCCTCTATTCTATCTATCTATTATCTATTATATATTATCTATCCATATTAATTATCTATCTATTATCATCTATCTACTATCTCTATCCACTATCATCCATCTATTCATCTATCTATCCATCTTTCATATCTATATCTATCTTCTCATATTATCTATCTATTATCTACTATCTCTACATCTATTCATACCATCTATCTATCTACATCATCTATTATCTCTATCTTCTATCTATCTATCTACTATCTATCTTCTATCTCATATCTATCTCTATCTATCTATCTATCCTATTATTATCTATTACTATCTTTTCATATCTATCTATCTATTATCTGTAGTAATAGATAAAAAATACGGAGTGGGCGCTTGGGAATATAGGGTAAAAACACTATTTAAGAGTGTTTATTATTAAAAGAGAACACTCTATATAAAACTCTAAACTTAACGCGTTTCGCATGGCCAAGGTTGAATGTCGGTTTGCACTCCTGAGGAAGCATGGGTATACCATGCGAAACGCGTTAAGTTTTAGCGTTTTTTTATGAGAGTGTTCTCTCTTTTAATAATAAACACGCTTAAAATAAGGTGTTTTTTACCCTATATTCCCCGAGGGCGCGGCAACTCCGTATTTTTTATCCTATTACTTCGTATTAACCGTGTGTTATGCACACACGGATTCACGGACACCGGGCTGCCTAAGACGGGGAACCAATAAGGAGAAATCAGATCTTTGTAAGAGTTGTGCCTCAGCCATACGCACAACTCCGAGAGGTGAGCTTAATACATCTATATTGCTTCCACTGGTTATTACATACTTCACTATTGTGCGCCTGTTGTATTTCTCTTTTTTCCATATATTCTATCTATCTATCCATCTATCTATCTATCTATCTGTCTGTCTGTCTGTCTATCCATCCATCTATTTCATATCCATATATCTATGAAATAGATTAATGCATTGATCAATATTAAATAGATGGAAATGAAATGCAGAGCCGTCTTAACATCATTATGGGCCCCTGGGCAGAGCAGTGCAGTGGGCCCTGTCCAAATACACAATAGGTCATGCCTCGAGCCCCCCCCCTGGTTCGGCAGTATACGCAACAAGTTGTATATTCCGCCAGATTCTGCTTGGATTTGTTCTTGGCCCCGTACATTGAACTTATGGGGCCAACATTAAATCCGAAATGTCTGTGGCTTTTGCAGAAATCTGCGCTAAAAAAAGCGGTCCAACCAGGTCAAAATGCCGTTGGATTTTGGACGACACTTTCACATGGATTATTTTGGGCCTTATATCGCCCCGTCTTTCGCGGCGTACTGCGCTCAATACGGGGTGAGATACGTCCCAGTCATTATGGTAATCCACAGTTCTCATAGAGAACTATGGATTACGTCTCCTCTCCTCGCTCGCACAATACGGCAAACGGGGAGAGAAGTGACATGTCAATTATTCACGGCGTATACGCAAGGAGAATAATGCATGTCCATGGGGCCGGAGGGCTGCCCCCTCGCCCTGCTCCCGCCCCTGTAATTGCAGGGGCAAAATACATCCTGCAATTAAGCCGTGTGAAGTCGGCCTTACCATGTAGACTTAGCCTACATCTCCTGTACAGATTTGTGACTGTTTGATTTTTGTTTTATAACCTCTGTGGAAATGTTTGTTACATTTTTGGTTATTGTGGTATTATACTGTACTTTTTAACAGGAAATAAAGCTTAACATGTTGCAGCTTTCAGATGCACTGACATCTAGTGGCCAAATAATTCCACTGCAAACTGATAAAGTACCTGCCCTTACTGCCTATAGTAAAACTGATTGTATCGACTCATTATTTCTAATGCGTGGATGGTTTATGGCAGAATAATAGATCTATTGTGCGGCAACAGGCAAGATATCAAAGGATGATTGTGGAGAGCAGATAAAGCTGAGTTATCCGGTTCTCCCCATCCAGACTCCCCTGACTCCGCTGTAAAGATTCTTCCACCTTTAAACAGTTGTCTGAGCTTCAGGCTGGGTTCACACATTAAAGGGGATGTATCGCTTCCTTACTTCGGCTGTTTCACACTTCTCTTAGCGTCCCCGCTCTGTGAATGCAGGGGCTTTTATTCCCCACCCAGCTGGATTACATCATCCCCCTTCAACTGCTGGCCTGAGACTCCCCCCCCCCCCCTCCCTCTGACTCCACATATCACTATGTCTCTCTCTATGCAGTCTTATTTTATAAGAGCTGTATATATACCACAGGCTGCATTCAATCTAGACTGAGCACTGATCTCTCACAGCTGGAGATGTATTACAGCTTTCTAAGAACGGCACAGATCTGCGAGTACGCAGGAGAGTTAGGCACAGGGACAAAACTCTCATGTTTTCTCATCTTCCAAACTGCTGCAGACAGTTTCTGCTAGGTGTGGAAACAGAAAATGCTACGGCCCCTACCTCTGAGTCAGAGACACAGCTCCGTGAACGACCCAGGGGCTGTACAGAATGTAAATGGCTCTCAGCTAGTGAATTGCAAGAGGGAGGGATTAGACCCACATGGATATCAGTGTAAATAAAAACACAAGATAAGGGACACTGTGAGAACAAGGCAGCTTTGCTAATGACATCCAATTGCAAAGTTGCTTGTATTCACTGTCCCCTTATTCTGAAGACCATTTAATGAAACGATAACACCCCTTTAAGGTTTTTGTTGCATTTTTCAACTTCATCTAAAACACATGCTGGAAAATACTGCAAAACACATGTAGTTAAATAGTTAACAATCAAGAATTTAAACAAAATGCCTGTATCTCTGGTTACTTAGGAATTTGACACTTTTTTTTTTAATTCATTGTAAATACAACATGCAAACCCAGTGGAAATTGTAAAAAAGGCAGCTGGGCTCCAATTAGCCTATGACTAGAGCTGTGAGTTAGGCTATGTTCACACGGCTTAAAATGGGATGTAACTTGCCCCGTATTTTGCGCCGTACTGCGTGAAATACGGGGCGAGATACGTGCCAGTCATTACGGTAATCCACAGTTCTCATAGAGAACTATGGATTATGTCTCCTCTACCCGCTCGGACAATACGCCGCGTGGGGAGATAAGTGACATGTCAATTATTCACGCCGTATACGCGCCGAGAATAATGCATGTCTATGGGGCCAGCGAGCCGCCCCCCCACCTCACCCCGGCCCCCCTCCTGAGCATAAGGCGTATTCGCAGGCGAAATACGTCCCGCAAATATTGCCATGTGAACATAGCCTTAACTTCAAATGTGACCCAAGTCTATGAAATTCAGTTCAGGCTAAGGGTATGTTCACACGGCGTGTTCAATACGTCTTTGGATACGTTTTTAAATGCGTGTTTGGATCCATGTTTCGGACCCTAAGGATATGTTCACACGGCTTATTTTCTCGCATTTATCACTCGCATTTATCACAGCGAAATGTGCGCCGAAATTACGGTAATTTATAGCGCTCATAGAGAACTATGAATTACGTGTCGTCTCCCCGGGCGTACAGTACGATCGTATTGTATGCTGGGGTAGAGAAGTGACATGCCAATTGTTAGCTTACGCATCGCTGACACCGCTCGTCAATGGGGCCGGCTAGGTGCCGGCCCTCTCATGCTTTGGAATTACGCGCGGATCAGCACGTGCTTCCAAAACACCCGACTTATTGCACCGCAATACACCGTGTGAACATACCCTGAAGGGACCCAAACATGCACCTAACAATGTGCAGTGTCATTTACATTGCTTTCAATGTAGAACACACATGGACGATCAGACGTCTGATTGCCGATGCCTGTTTACTTGCGGCTTTCGGATCCATTCAAAGAATTGAAATGTCAATTCTTGATCCGTGTGACGCAGCACGTGCCCTATTTAAAACTATAGGGGCGATCCTGCTGCAGCGTTTTGGATGCATTTTACACTGCAATTTTGAATGCGTTTCTTGGATCAAAAATGTATTGAACACGCCGTGTGAACATACTCTTACCCTACTGAATTTGTAAAAAAATCTCCCCCCCCTTAAAAAAAGGATGAGTTAGGCTTTAGTTATATCAGCATTATGGAAACCATAAGTGATATTGGGTGTTTTATTGGAAGAGACACTGGGCCAGGAGAACCACAGGACCCGAAGTGTTGTTATGTGGTAAATTAACCCATAAAATATGGAAAAACCCTAAACCTGGTCCCAATTTGGGTTCGGGTTTTGTTTAGTGGTAAGTGATAGTCAGCTTCAGGACTTCCCAAACCTAAGTTCAGTCAAACTAGGGACCTGTTCAAGCAACATTAGTTATGACAATAGGTACCATATTCACCTTTTAAAATTACCACTGTGACCCTAGTGCCCTCAGTGTCTTGCTTACTTCATGGCCTTAAAAGGAATCTGTGACATATAGGGTTATATTATAGAGGAGAGGAGCTGAGCTCTGTGATATATAGGGTTATATGATAGAGGAGAGAAGCTGAGCTCTGTGATATATAGGGTTATATGATAGAGGGAGAGGAGCTGAGCTCTGTGATATATACGGTTATATGATAGAGGAGAGAAGCTAAGCTCTGTGATATATAGGGTTATATGATAGAGGACCTGAGCTCTGTGATATATAGGGTTATATGATAGAGGAGAGGAGCTGAGCTCTGTGATATATAGGGTTATATGATAGAGGAGAGAAGCTGAGCTCTGTTATATATAGGTTATATGATAGAGGAGAGAAGCTGAGCTCTGTGATATATAGGGTTATATGATAGAGGAGAGAAGCTGAGCTCTGTGATATATAGGGTTATATGATAGAGGAGAGAAGCTGTGCTCTGTGATATATAGTTATATGACAGAGGAGAGAAGCTGAGCTCTGTGATATATAGGGTTATATGACAGAGGAGAGATGCTGAGCCCTGAGATATATAGGGTTATATGATAGAGGGGTAGGAGCTGAGCTCTGTGATATATAGGGTTATATGATAGAGGGGTAGGAGCTGAGCTCTGTGATATATAGGGTTATATGATAGAGGAGAGAAGCTGAGCTCTGTGATATATAAGGTTATATGATAGAGGGAGAGAAGCTGAGCTCTGTGATATATAGGGTTTTTTGCCTGAGGAGATAGGCTGAGTTCTGTGATATATAGGGTTATATGATGGAGGAGAGAAGCTGAGCACTGTGATATATAGAGTTATATGATAGAGGGAGAGGAGCTGAGCTATGTGATATATATGGTTATATGACAGAGGAGAGAAGCTGAGCTCTGTGATATATAGGATTATATGATAGAAGGAGAGGAAGGTATGCACTGGGAAGGAGCACTGTGATTATAAAGGTGTATAATGATAGAGGGGAGAAGCTAAACTCTGTGATATATAGGGTTATATTATAGAGGAGAGAGCGATGTAAATCTATATTGAGGGAGGCTCTCGTGATATATTATAGTGAGAGTGGTGACTTGATGGTTAGACAGAGGAGAGAAGCTGAGCTCTGTGATATATAGGGTTATATGATAGAGGAGAGGAGATGAGCTCTGTGATATATAGGGTTATATGATAGAGGAAAGAATCTAAGCTCTGTGATATATAGGGTTATATGATAGAGGGAGAGAAGCTGAGCTCTGTGATATATAGGATTATATGATAGAGGGAGAGAAGCTGAGGTCTGTGATATATAAGGTTATATGATAGAGGGAGAGAAGCTGAGCTCTGTGATATATAGGGTTATATGAGAGAGGAGAGAAGCTGAGCTTTGTGATATATAGGGTTATATGATGGAGGAGCTGAGCTCTGTGATATTTAGGATTATATGATAGAGGGAGAGGATCTGGGCTATGTGATACATATGGTTATATGATAGAGGAGAGAAGCTGAGCTCTGTGATACATAGGGTTATATGATAGAGGAGAGGAGCTGAGCTCTGTGATATATAGGGTTATATGATAGAGGAGAGAAGCTGAGCTCTGTGATATATAAGGTTATATGAATAGAGGGAGAGAAGCTGAGCTCTGTGATATAAGGGTTATATGATAGAGGAGAGAAGCTGAGCTCTGTGATATATAGGGTTATATGATGGAGGAGCTGAGCTCTGTGATATATAGGGTTATATGATGGAGGAGCTGAGCTCTGTGATACATAGGGTTATATGATAAAGGAGCTGAGCTCTGTGATATACAGTGAGGGAAATAATTAGTTCATCCCTTGCTGATTGTGTAAGTTTCCCACTGACAAAGACATGAACAGTCTATAATTTTAAGGGTAAGTTAATTTTAACATTGAGAAATAAAATATCCAAAATAAAATCCAGAAAATCACGTTGTATAAATTATATAATTTTATTTACATTTTGCTGAGAGAAATAAGTATTTGATCCCCCTACCTACCATTAAGGCTATGTTCACACGGCTTAACTGCGGGACGTAATTACGCCCCGCAATTATGCCGTGTGGACGGGGGCGGGGCAGGAGCGTGAGCAGTGGGCCGGCACCTCTCCGGCCCATAGATTTGCATTACCAGCGGCGCGTATACGCCGCTAGTAATTCACATGTCACTTATCTCCCCGCCCGGTGGATTCGCCGAGCAGGGAGAGGAGACGTAATCCATACTTCTCTATGAGAACTGTGGATTACCGTAATGACTGGGCCGTTTTCAGCCCGTAATTTGCGCACTTCGGCATGTAATTACCGTCCATTTTAAGCCGTGTGAACATGGCTTAAGAGTTCTGAGTCCTACAGACCAGTTAGATGCTCCTAATCAACTCGTTATCTACATTAAAGACAGCTGCCTTAAATAGTCTCCTTTATAAAAGACTCCTGTCCACAGACTCAGTTAATCAATCAGACTCTAACCTCTACAATATGGACAAGACCAAAGAGCTTTCTAAGGATGTCAGAGACATGATCACAGACCTGTACAAAGCTGGACTGGGCTACGAAACCATAAGTTAGACGCTGGGTGAGAAGGAGACAAATGTTGCTGCAATAGAAAGAAAATTGAAGAAATACAAAATGACATCGATCTGGGACACCATGCAAAATCTCACCTCATGGGGTATCCTTGATCATGAGGAAGGTGAGAGATCAGCCTAAAACTACACGGGGGAAACTTGTTAGTGATCTCAAGGCAGCTGGGACCACAGTCACCAAGAAAACCATTGGTAACACATTACGCCATAATAATGTAAAATCCTGCAGGGCTCGCAAGGGCCCCCTGCTCAAGAAGGCGCATGTGCAGACCCGTATGAAGTTTGCCAATGAACACCTGGATGATTCTGTGAGTGATTGGGAGAAGGTGCTGCTTCAGATGAGACAAAAATGTAGCTCTTTGGCATTAACTCAACTCACTGTCTTTAGAGGAAGAGAAATGCTGCCTATAACCCAAAGAACATTGTTCCCACTGTCAAACATGGAGGGGGAAACATTATGTTTCTCTGCTAAGGGCACAGGACTACTTCACTGCATCAATGGGAGAATGGATGGAGCCATGTACAGTAAATCCTGAGTGACAACCTCCTTCCCTCCGCCAGGACATCAACAATGGGTCGTGGCTGGGTCTTCCAGCAAGACAATGACCCAAAACATACAGCCAAGGCAACAAAAGAGTGGCTCAAAAAGAAGCACATTAAGGTCATGGAGTGGCCTAGTCAGTCTCTAGAACTTAATCCCATAGAAAACTTATGGAGGGAGTTGAAGCTTTGAGTTGCCAAGCAACAGCCTCAAAATCTTAATGATTCAGAGATGATATGCAAACAGCAGTGGACCAAAATTCCTGCTGACATGTACGCAAACCTCATCATCAACTACAAAAAACGTCTGACTGCTGTGCTTGCCAACAAGAGTTTTGCCACCAAGTATTAAGTGTTGTTTTCCCGATGGATCAAATACATATTTCTCACTGCAAAATGCAAATAAATCAATTTATACAATGTGATTTTCTGGATTTTATTTTGGATATTCTATCTCTCAATGTTAAAATTAACCTACTCTTAAAATTATAGACTGTTCATGTCACAATCAGAAAGGGATCAAATACTTATTTCCTTCACTGTATATGGTTATATGATAAGAGGGAGAAAAGTTGAGCTGTGTGACATATGGGGTTACATGATAGAGGAGATAACCTGAGTTCTGTGATATATAGAGTCATACAGGGGCGTAGCTACAGGGGATGCAGAGGTAGCAGTCGCTACCAGGCCCTGCAGCCTGAAGGGGCCCAAAAGCCCTTCTGTCACATAAGGAGATATCAGCATTGTAAGTGCCACATGCAGTGTTCGGGAGTTTTTAAAATACAAGTAATTAAAATAGTATTTAAAATACTTGTCAGGTATTTGTGTTTTGTAATCAAAATACTTTTTTTATTCAGTATTTTGTATTTGTAATTAAAATACTTTTAGGAAGTATTTTAAGTATTTTAATTACTTTCTAAATTCAAAACAATTGTTTAAAAAAACACAACAGCGCGAGTCACGTCATCACTCTTGTTTCTTGTATCTCGTGCGAGGTGCGACGAGAGGAGGGAAAATTCCAGCGCGTTCCAGCAACGCAAGTCGCCTTGTAGTGAAGCGTGATTTATTTTTAGTTTTTAATCATCCTGATCGCTTAATCCATTTCGTAAAATTACCGTATATACTCGAGTATAAGCCGACCCGGATATAAGCTGAGGCCCCTAATTTTATCACAAAAAAACTGGAAAAACATATTGTCTCGAGTATAAGCCGAGGGGGGGGAAATCCACCATAGCAGATAAAAAGTCTGGTCATGTGCATTACAGCTTAGTAACTCCATGTGCCTCATAGTATTAGCAGTTAACCCCATCATGTCCCTCACATTAACCCCCTGTGTGCCTCAATAAGAGTTACTGATATGTGAGAGACATGGAGGTAATAATTAAGTATCTTCATAATAAAGGTCCTTTATTAGTACCCCCATGTGTCTCACATATTATATAGGGCACACAGGGGTAAATATGAGGGACATGATGGGGTTAACTGCTATTAATGTGAAGCACATTGAGTTACTGAAACTAAATTAATATCCCCAAATGCCTGACAGTAATAGGCAATAGTAACTAAAGGAAGGCACCTGTATTTCTCTTTACTGTAGCATCCTCTCCTCCATGTGACAGATATCTTCTATAGGATCGGACACAATGTAATCCTGCCACTGACATATCTGCAGGGTAGATGTTAATCCTAGTGGGCTAAGGGACCTCTGATCCATTTTTTGTTTTTATTAAATTTTTTTTTAAATTTTTCAATTTTTTTAGTTTTTTGGAAAATACTTTGAAGTAGTATTTAGTATTTGTATTAAAATATTTCGGATTAAAGTATTTATATTTGTATTTAAAAATACTTCGGGATTAAAGTTTTTAAAGTATTTGTATTTAAAATACTTCGGGATTAAAGTATTTATTTATTTGAAATTTAAAATACTTCAGTCATAAGTATTTTGTATTTAAAATACTTTCCCAAAGTATTTTCCCGAACACTGGCCACATGGTAGCTGAGGGGCCCATTTCACTTTTTGCACTAGGGACCCGAAGCTTCAAGTTATGCCTGTGGAGTCATATTATCCTGCAGTCAATCTCTGACTGATGTCATTTAGTTTGGAATATCATTACTTTCCTGATCGTCCTACGGCAGCACACCATTGGATTACTTCCCCCTAGGTACAACTAGGAGAGACAGGTTAAAAAAGCAGTAATTGAACTAATTAATCACTTAGGTGTTGCCCTAAAAAGAAAAACAACAACAAAATAGGTGGATCCAGGGGTCTTGGTGAAAAAACGTGCTTTGATATATATTCACATTAAAATAGGGGCAAAACGCTGCACTATTTAATGTGAATAAATATCAAGCACGTTTTTTTCACCAAGACCGCTGGTTTCCACCTATTTGTTTGTTGTTTTTCTTTGTTGGCTCTTTGCCGGGAGCCGGGATTCCGACGCCGTGAATCTCTACGAACCACCCTGAAGTCTATGATTGACAAGCCCGAGAAGAAAGTTAGGTGAGCGATCCTTCATTACACTTTTGTATGTTGCCCTAATAAAGCCTGGCTGGAAGCACCGCACACCAGTATTTTTTTTCTCTCTCAGGCCCTTGGAAGAGACAGTCTATCGTTGCCCTGTGTGATCTTTCATCTAAGGCCAAATTCATATTCCGGGCTGTATACTGAGAGCGTTCTGGGTCCCTCTTTCCCGAAAGAACATACATTGGCCGTTGTTCATCCCGAACAAACAGTGTGTGTTGCTCCCTTGAAAGGAGCGTGGCGTCCAGAAGTGCCTTGGCTAGATTTGGGAGCCTGTACCTAGCCTTGTCCTCCCCCTCAGCGTTGACTTGGGACCTGGCACTTCTGACTTTTGCCCCTCTGGATAAGACGCCAAAGCACCCGGGGATCTTGCTGAAGTTTTCTGCATGCTTGCGAGTTTCTGTAAAGGCAAAACCTCGCTGAAACACCTGGGGCTTGAAATTTCCCATCCCAGCACTTCAAGGTGTTTTTCCCAAAACCACACAACTTCAAGGTAACCCGTGTGTTAGTATATAAGAAGGCTGCAATAGCCCCTCTCTGATACTGTACTGTATATAAGAGGCGCCTAAAATGCCCTTCTGCTGAACTGTGCTGTATATAAGAGGCTGCTGTATGCCCCTCTGCTGAACTGTGCTGTATAAAAGAGGCTGCTATTTGCCCCTCCTGCGGATCTGTGCTGTATATAAAAGAGGCTGCAAATATGCCCCTCTGCTGACTTGCTGTATATAATAGGCTGCTATATGCCCCTCTGCTGGTCTGTGCTGTATTTAAGAGGCTGCTATATGCCCCTCTGCGGATCTGTGCTGTAATAAGAGGCTGCTATACGCCCCTCTGCGGATCTGGCTGTATAAAGAGGCTGCGATATGCTCCTCTGCGGTTTCTGTGCTGTATATAAGAGGCTGCTATTGCCCCTCTGCGGATCTGTGTTGATATAGAAGGCTGCTAAAATGCCCCTCTGCTGATCTGTGAAGTTTAACCTTTTTCCTGTGCTAAACAGAACCTCCTCAAAAATAAAAAAAATAAATAAAAAAAGGGGGGTTTAATAGTGAGTTTGGGTGTTTGCATATCGCCCTGCATGCTTTCACCTGCAGCTCTGTGCAGATTAAAGAAGGCGCAAAAATTGCCCTCTACTAGTTTTTAACAGATCCTTTCTGTGTAGTGGGACTGTTTATTATGCATCTTTAGCTTTGGGCGCTTACTGAGAATAGCAATTCTAACTATTCTTTGCATTAACCCTTAGATTCCACCTCCAGAGGGGAATAGTGGGAAAAGGAAGAGAAAATCCAAGCACAGACTGTGTGTTAGATGCAATCAGCCCATCCCAATGAAGGGTGCCTCTAATATATGCCTCCTATTTTTCTTCTCCTGAAGGGAAGGTTCCTTACAGTCTGAGGCTAGAAACCTTCCCCTCCTGGTTTAAGGAACAGCTCTCTGCAACTTTTCAAGAGTTTAGAGCCACTCAGGAATATAACGCAAACAAGCCTGCAGCTAAGCCTCACACCTCACCTTTACCTTTCTCCCCATCTGGTGACAGTACTATATCTGAAAGGGAATATGTTCCTGAGATTATGATGAAAAAGATTATGATTCTGAGGGAAACGAAAGATTTGTATCCCTAAAGAGAGGGCAAATTTTCCGCAGTTAGTAAGATCTTTAAAAAAAACATGGAAAACTGGTAAAGATCCTGTAGATAAAAGCAAAGAAACAGAGGCTCTTTTACTTTCCTATTTCTAAAGAAAAGGCTTCCAATCACCCCTATTATATCGGACTGGCTTCAACATGATGGTCTAAACCAGTTAAACGCTGAAACCCAGGAGCTAAGATTCAGGCACATACAATGGATCCCCATATACTGCTGAGTGGGAAACAGTACCTAAAGTGGATTTAGCAGTAGCAAAGCTCTGTGTATAGGGCCCCAGAGACAGATTTGATTGGCAAAGGGTTGACTTCTCAAAACAGGCATCTTTTCTGTTTTATAGAACGAATGGACGTTTGTGTGTCAGGCGAGAAACATCATACAACAAACACCCTGCAACCACTGCTGGAAGAACACAAGCTGGTGGTATCAGCATTATGGTCTGGGAAATGTTTTCATGGCACTCTCTGGGAAAACTACGCAGACCTCTAGCTGCTGTTTGTGCTGCACATGGTGGTTATAAAAATGTGATTTGACTGTGTAGTACTGTATGTCCGCTACTATTACTATATGTGTTACCTAATGGCGTATATTACAAGGTGCTGGATTTAAATTACCCCAACCCTCTATTTGGGCACACTTTGCCAACTCTAAAAAGATCCTGCTGTTTGCTTAGACAAACCATACATACATGAAAGGTTGCTCTACAAAACCAGGGAGCTTAAAACTAAGGTCCCAGGGGCCAGTATAACAGTAAATAAGCTGTCATTTAACCGGGCACTTGATGAAAAAATCATACATGTGCTCCCTCCTTATATATGAAATTCGAGTTCACGCATTGATAACTAATTGTCCCAGCTGAGAATACCATAAACCCCCCCCCCCCCCCCATACCCTCACAAAGGCCCTCTCAAAGCAAAATCCAGAGTGACCTATGTGACATTAGAAAGGCACACTGTTGATAAACTGTGGTGAAGAACGACTTCAGAGCACCTGATAAATCCCCTGCGGTATCCTCACTCCTATGTTGATCCTGAAGGCCTATCTTCGTCTGGTCAGGGTGCAGCCTGGAATGAGCCAGACCACATCTTTCCACCTTTGGTTTCACAAAACAATTTCAGCTCCACTAGAGACAAATGGACCCACAAATAGTCCATAATGTGTTCCTGGGGGAGGTGAAAGCTCTTTCTCTCAGATTGCACATCTATGGTCACTAATGGCTATGAGTATTTCCTACATGCTTGGATGTGCTTTCACCCAGCAAAAGCTACATGTCATATACGCAGTGATATACTATATCATATCCTGCATGTTATATGCTACATGTCAGAAACTGCATTATATACATACCTATACTGCATGTAATGCTACATTTTAATTACGCATGTGATAACTATATCATATACTGCATTCATATGGCTACATGCCATAATACTGCATGTGATATACTAATCTTTTATACTGCAGTATAGCTACATGCCCAAACTGCATGTGATACTATATCATATACTGCATGTTATATGCTACAGCCCCAGATCCTGAAATGTGATATACTATAATCCTAACTGCATGTTATATGCTACAGCAATATCATGAGATAAATAACATATACGCAGGGTCATATGCTACATGTCATAACTGCATGTGATATACTATATCTATACTCATGTTATATGCTACAGTAAAATTTACTGCATGTGATATAATATCCATACTGCAGTTATTGCTACATTCTTATACTGCAGTGATATACTATATCATATACTGCATGTTATATGCTACATGTCAGATACTCCCATGTGATATACAATATCCTAACTGAATTTATTGCTACAAGTCATACGGGCATTATATAACTATATCAATAACTCATGTTATATGACTTCACATGTCAAAATACTGCATGTGATATTACTATATCATATACTGCAGGGTTATATGCACATGTCATATACTGCAGTGATAAGACATAATCATATACTTGTTTATATGCTACATGTCAGATACTGCATGTGAAAATACTATATCCTATACTGCATGTTATATGCTACATGTCATATACTCATGTGTATACTATAATTCATATACGGGCATGTTATATGCTACATGGTCATTACTGCATGTGATATACTATATCATATACTGATGTATTTGCTACATGTCATATACTGCATGTGATATACTATATCATATACTGCATGTATAATGCTACATGTCAATACGCATGTGATAATACTAAAATCCTATACTGCATGTTATATGCTACATGTCAGATACTGCATGTGATATACTATACCCATATACTGCATGTTATATGCTACATGTCAAAATACTGCATGTGATAACTATATCCTATACTGCATGTTATATGCTAAAAATGTCAGATACTGAAAGTGAATATACTATATCCTATACTGCATTTAATGCTACATGCCCATATACTGCATGTGATATACAAATCATATACTGCATGTTAATGCTACATGTAAATAACTTGCATTGATAGCTAATCAATACTGCATGTATATGCTACATTCAAAATACTGCAATGATAAACAAATGTCATATACTGCATGTTAAAATCTACATGTCATATACTGCATGGAAAATACAAATACAAATACTGCATGTATATGCTACATGCCCAGATACTGCATTGATATACTATTATCAATCCCTGCATGTTTAAAAAAATTTTTAAAATGTCAATTTACTGCATTGATATACTATATCATATACTGCAATGTTATAGCCTACATGTCATATACTGCATTGATATACTAATATCATATACTCTTTGTTTAATATGTACTGTCATATACTCATGTGAATATACAAATTCATATACTCAATTATATGCTACATGTCAAAAAACTGCATGTATAGACTAATCATAACTGCAGTTTATAGCCACGCCATATACTGCATGTGATATACAATCATATACTCATGTTATCTACAGCAATACTGCATTGAATACTATATCATTACGCAGGGTTATATGCTACATGTCAGTACGCATTATATACTATACAATACTGCTGTTAATTACATGTCAAATACTGCATGGAATACTATACATAATACTGCAATTTATATCTAATGTCAAACTGCATGTAATACATTCATATACCATGTTAAGCTACAGTCATTACGCATGTGATAACATTTTCATAAAAAGCATGTTTTTATTTTAAATTTTAAACGGCATGTATATACATATCATTACTGCATGTTATATCTACATGCAATACTGCGGATAACAATCATAACGCATGTTATATGCAACTTTTCAGTACTGCATGTGATATACATATCATATACGCTTTTATAGCTACATTCTATACTGCATGTGATAAACAATCAATATTTGCATTTTTTAATAACTACATGTCTATACTGCATTTAAAAAAACATCAAACTGCATTTCATATACGCAAAAGATATTACAATAATAACAACATGTCAATCAACATAAAAACGCATGTCACCTACAGCATCGGTAACTCCATTTCACAAAAAAATATGAAAAATTATTCATTTTCGGGAGTATTTAAAATACAAAATTAAAATAGTATTTAAAATACTTGCAGTATTTTTTTTTTAAAACAAAATACTTTTTTTTTTTCAGTTTTGATTTATAATTAAAATACTTTTGGGGCCCCGCTCACACCGTTTTTCGCCGCATTGGCGCCGTATGCGCCGCGGGTTGCGCTTTAGTAAAAGGGGCCCCAAACCGTCCCCCGTCATTACGTTAAACCATTGCTCTCATAGAGAACTGGGGTTCCGTCGCTCCCCCCCTCCGGGAAAACCGCCCCGGGGGGGAGAAAGTGACATGCACATATTTACGGGGCGGCGCGCCGTAAACAATGCATTTTTCTAGGGCCGGGAGCGCGCCCCCCCGCGCCCCGGCCCCGCCCCCCCCCCGCCCCTTTTTACGCGGGTTTGCGAGCTCAATACGCCACAAACCGTCGGAAAACCGTGTGAACACGGCCTTTAAATAAATTTTTAATATTTTAATTATTTTAAATTCAAAACAAATTTGTCATTTTAAAAAACCCGCCCACCGCCCCTTAAAAAAAAAAACAACAGCGGTCACTCACCATCTTTTTCTCGATCCGTCGAGGTGCACAGAGAGGGAAAAATTCCCCCATTCCAGCAACGCAAATCCGCCTTGTATGAACGTGATTTGTTTTTACTTTTTGGCCATGTTCACAAAAGGGTTTAAAATGGGGGTATTTTGGGCCCAAAATTTTTCCGCCGAAGGGCGCCAATTAACGCCGAAAACCCCATTTATTCGGTAATTCACATTCTCATAAAACTATAATACTTTTCCTCTTTCCCCCCCCCAAGCCGGGCCGGGCGGGAGATAATTCACAAAGTCACTTTCTAGCGCGATACCGCGCAAGATTGATTTCCTATGGCCGCGAAGTCCGCCCCCCCCTCACCGCCCCCTCCCCGCCCCGCTCCCTGTCCAACAGCGTCGAATTGCGGGCGTAATTACGCCCTGCAAAATACACCGTGTGAAACTAGCTTAATCATCCCAATCGCGTAATCCATTCCGTAAAATTACCGTATATACTCGAGTATAAGCCACCCCCGGGTATAAGCCGAGGCCCCTAATTTTACCACAAAAAACTGGAAAAACATATTGTCCTCGAGTATAAGCAAAGGGGAGGGGGGGAAACCCTTTCAGAAAAAAAAATTCTGTCAGTGCATTACAGCTTAGTAACTCTCATGTGCCTCATAGTAAATAGAAGTTAACCCCATCAAAGTCCCTCACATTAACCCCCTGTTTTGCCTCAAATAAGAGTTACTGATATTGGGT